>JAKOOJ010000032.1:2302500-2410000 GCA_022577455.1 Arizona elegans | reverse complement strand
GAGAGTAGCTATAATAATAGAAACCGGAACATCTGGTGTGTTGTATACATCCTCTAATTTATATCAACGCGAACTAGCAAGACATCTCCTGATTTGGACTCAAGGTGTTTTTGACCTCCTCACTGTCTCCAGCAAGGTCATTTTCCTTACTCTCTACAATAATCAAAGTATCAAGCCAGTGGTGGGTTGCTCCCGGTTCGGCCCGGTTCAGCCGAGCCGGTAACAGTAACATTGTGACGTCACCGAACCTGTTCTCTGTGACTGGGAGCTGGGCCCTCCCACCCGCCCACCCCCGCTTTATTCTTACCAGTGAGAACAATCAACCAGTGGAACAGAAGTTGCCTTCAGAAATCGTGGGAGCTCCATCACTGGATGTCTTTAAGAAGAGTCTAGACAGTCACTTATCTGAAATGGTATAGGTTCTCCTCAGTGGTGAAATCCAATTTTTTTTACTATCGGTTCTGTGGGCATGGCTTGGTGGGTGTGGCAGGGGAAGGATACTGCAAAATCTCCATTCCCACCCCTCTCTGGGGCCAGCCAGAGGTGGTATTTGCCGGTTCTCCGAACTACTCAAAATGTCCGCTACCCGTTCTCTGAACTGCTTAAAATTTCCGCTACCAGTTCTCCAGAACCTGTAAGAACCTGCTGGACTTCACCTCTGGTTCTCCTGCTTGAGCAGGGGGCTGGACTAGAAGACCTCCAAGGTCCCTTCCAGTTCATTCTAGTCTATATCTATTCTATAGTTGGGTAGGAAACTAATGCAGGACAGTATCCCTCCCTAGGCCTGGTACTAATGCGGAATTTCCTGTCAGTTATAAAGTTGAATACTCCATGATTTATTTCAACACTTAAGATACTGATGATATACAAAATAGAATGTTTTTTTAAGGGGAAAAATTTGGAAGGTCTCTTTCTCAACAGAGCAGTTCCACTGCTTATGCTTCTTCTTTAATAACTGTCTACTTTCTTTGCAGTTGGCTCTTGATACCGTTAAATAAGTATATTATTTCAAATACATATTCAAAAATACTAGATTATATTCATATAATCAGAACAGGTGGCTGTTACAGCCATGTTTGTGGCTTCTGAATCGTTGTAAGCCACAATTTTCATTCTGATTATTCCTACTGGGGTTTGTTCTTCCATCTGCCAGATAATTACAATTTTAAGGATATTTTCTACCAATTTATCCAATAGCAGATGTTGGCCTGAGCCTATAATTTCCCAGTTTTCCTCTGAAACCACCGATACGTCTCTATCAGTTACAAGAGGCAATCTTTATTAACTCAAACCATCCGGAGGTAGCCACAAAAAATCCTCCGAATAAAAGGTATTGAATCACTGTAATAAATATGAAGGACATCTTCAAAAGCCTTCTCTTCCGTACTTGGTGTTTCCATTTTTGTCTATGGCAGAGGTCTTCAAACTTGGCAGCTTGAAGACTTGTGGACTTCAACTCCCAGAATTCTCCAATTCTGGGAGTTGAAGTCCACAAGTCTTCAAGCTGCCAAGTTTGAAGACCTCTGGTTTATGGAAACCTGGACCATTAAGCTGATCACATTGGAAACCAATACGAGTTGGAGAGAACTACCATCCATCTGAATTTAGTCATCTGGTGAAGGGAACTTATTTAGGTTTTGAACCACACTTTTCACCTTCCTTTGGAGTATCTATATAGCTGAGGTGGCTGCATTTTCTAATCTGCTCCTAACACACATTAGTCCCCTGTCAAAAGACACAACGAATGTCCCATGGAAGATTGAAATAGGGGTCAAATCAAGTATGTTTCTCGGTATTGAGTTGGTATCTCAAATGCCCAGCACTCCTTGGCTTGAGGTGCTTAATCACTCAAGAACACACCAAGTGCATTGGCCGAGTCCCTCCTTCTCCATATATTCTGATTAATTCTGAGGGCTTCCAGCTTATGCCTGGCCCAGTTCTACATTAGAGAAGCTGCTAAACACAACTGGTATGATAAGGTTGAGGAGAAGAAGACGATGACTGGAGTTATTTGTCCATCTGTCTTCTAAGTCTGACAGGGCAGAATTCCGTTCTTGCATTGCGGTATTTGAAAAACGACGCAGGATAAACTTAACAAGGATGAAAAGAACACACGGTGGGCAATTGAGATACCACCAATAAAAGAGATTCATGGTCAAAACATGTTTGTCTTGATGTCATTCAGACTTCATCGGTGTCTTAAGAAGATTTTGGGGGAGAGAATTGATATCTGAGCAATGCTAATAATAAATGCATCTAGTTACACTAGTGGTTTTTCAAACGTGAGAACTTTAAGATGCGTGGACTTCAACTCCCAGAATTCCCCAGTCAGCCATGCTGGCTGGGGAATTCTGGAAGTTGAAGTCCACGCATCTTAAAGTCAGCCATGCTGGCTTGGGAATTCTGGAAGTTGAAGTCCACGCATCTTAAAGTCAGCCATGCTGGCTGGGGAATTCTGGGAGTTGAAGTCCACGCATCTTAAAGTCAGCCATGCTGGCTGGGGAATTCTGGGAGTTGAAGTCCACGCATCTTAAAGTCAGCCATGCTGGCTGGGGAATTCTGGGAGTTGAAGTCCACGCATCTTAAAGTCAGCCATGCTGGCTGGGGAATTCTGGAAGTTGAAGTCCACGCATCTTAAAGTCAGCCATGCTGGCTTGGGAATTCTGGAAGTTGAAGTCCACGCATCTTAAAGTCAGCCATGCTGGCTGGGGAATTCTGGGAGTTGAAGTCCACGCATCTTAAAGTTCTCATGTTTGAGAAACACTGGTGTACACGATAGTCCACAAACACCTGTATCTATTGTTTCTCGTGAAGTGACTAGTTAGCATGTCTGTCTCACAATTGTTTCATTTCACCAATCGGTGCTCTTGAAGTAACTAATTAGCACGTGTGTCTTTCAACTACCTCTAAGCTCTCAGTATCAGAGAGGTCAAACAAGACATCCCGTCTGTTCGTATCTATAAGAAAAATATTTACGGCCTTCCCATTGGACTCAGATTTGAAGAAACACTCGATACTCCGTGGATTTGATGGACCTGTCCAACTAATGATGATGCCTTAGGAAGAAAAAAATATATGAATTCATCATTCTACTAAGGAATAAGTTAAATACAAGCTGTCCCTGGGTTAAGAACGTATGGATGTATGGACAACTCACGCTTACAAATAGGCTGTCTACTACTTAAAATGGTGGACAGCATTCTCCTTTCTCCAGCTGACGAACTGCTGAAGCCAGGCAAACTTTTCATGAACTGCTGACACCACAGATTTTTGATCTACAGCTTGTTTCCAGCAGTTGATGGAAACCTCACAGAGCTTCAACCATTTGTCAGCTCGAGAAAGGAGAACTCCGTCCGCCATCTTTAGCAACAGACAATCTGTTCATGTGTACAAGTTCTGACTTACATACGAATTCACTTTAAGCACAGACTTTGGCGTTCTTAACCCAAGGACTTGCCTGTGTTGCAAATTTTTTTTTTTTTAAAAAAAAAGTCCATATCAGTGGTGAAATATAAAATTTATTATTACTGGTTCTGTGGGCGTAGCTTGGTGGGGGGGTTAATGTGACTGGGTGGGCCTGGCCAACTTTTTTTTTTTTTTTTTACTTTTAAAAGCATTTTTTCTACAACCTTAAGAGGTTGCAGAAAAAAATGCTTTTAGAAGCCTCTGATGATCAGGAAACTCAGCTGGGATCACCAGAGGCTTTTAAACACTTTTTTTTTCTACAACCTCTTCAGCTGACGAGGTTGCAGGAAAAAAATGCTTTTAAAAGCCTCTGACGATCCCAGCTGAAGATCTCAGCGTGAGATCATCAGAAGCTTTTTTTTTTTACTTTTAAAAGCCGAAGAGGTTGCAGGAAAAAAATGCTTTTAAAAGTAAAAAAACAACCTCTGATGATCGCACGGCTCAGCTGGGCATGGGGGGTGGGGCAGGGATTTTTGCTACCGGTTCTCCGAACCGCCTGCCACCATCGCTACCAGATCAGGTGATCCAGTCTAAACCGGCAGCATTTCACCCCTGGTCCATATTAATTTGAGAAAAAGAAATTAGCAGTGCAATCAGAGGTGGTATTTAGCAGGTTCAGACCAGTTTTCCCGAACTGGTAGCGGAAATTGTGGGTGGACCTGGATATCCTCCCACCCACTCCAGCTCTATGCTGTCCTATTTAGGCACGTTTTCGAAGGCAGGCGTGCAGCAAACCAGAGTTAACAAAAGGTGAAAATCACTGCTGAGTGCAATCCTACGCAATCCCTAGGAAGAACAGGAAGGGAACATTTCTTCTCCCCGGTGGTAGAACAGACTGCATCTTGGTGGCATGACTGTCTGTTTCTGACTCATCCTGAAGACAAAGTGTGCTTTCTAAATTGCATATTTTTTTTAAAAAAATGAATTGTTAAACTGCCCAGAGTTGAGTGGGGACTGGGTGGCCACATGAATGTAAATAAGAAATAGATCCAATCTGGATCAATCACCAAGATCAGAGGTTTTGTTTTCTGAGCTTTCGGGCTTGTGCTGGAGCCCATCCTTGGGGATCTTCTCTCTAGCAGAGTGTTTGCTGTTCTCTATGTGATATTTATAGTGCCTGTCTGTGCCCTGCCATACATCAAAAACATTTTGGAAGCTACAGAATGCAGATCTGGAAGTGGGCATTGCATACCGCCCGGAAGATACCATACCAGGACAAATTAAGCATTGTAAAGATCGCTTGGCGGTGGGAGATGCTTTCAATGTAATCTACAAGATCTCCTGCATGGATTGCCCCTGGGATTATGTAGGACAGACAGGGAAGAAGCTAATCACCAGATTGAAAGAATACAACTGAACGGTCAGACAAGGAGACCCAAACTCACTCCAATGAACAAGGACACAAATTCAGTTTTGCAGCTACTAAGATGGTTGGACGAACAGGGACAAAAACAGCCGGGGAAGTGAATGAAGCCTGGGAAACGGCTCCCTCGTCAGTCAAGAGGAGGGCTGATTTGCCACCAGCCTATCAAGTATTCAGAAGGCGAGGGCTGGGCAACACAAGCAAATGACAGACAATGACTTAAAAGCCAGCTATTAACACACCCCAATCAACATCTAAAAAGCCACATACAATTGGCACTATCAATACCACACACAGAATAGCACACACTCTGCTAGAGAGACGTTCCCTGAGGATGGGCTCCAGCATGAGTCCGAAAGCTCGGAAGACAAAAACTCTGGTCCCAGTGACTGACCCAGATTGGCTCCTCCAATATTATGCTGGGACCAGTGATGAAATTCAATTTTTTTTTTATCACCGGTTCTGTGGGCGTGGCTTGGTGGGAATGGCAGGGGAAGGATACTGCAAAATCCCCATTCCCTCCCCACTCCTGGGGGAAGGATATTGCAAAATCCCCATTCCCTCCCCACTCCTGGGGGAAGGATATTGCAAAATCTCCATTCCCACTCCACTCTGGGGCCAGGCAGAGGTGGTATTTGCTGGTTCTCCAAATTACTCAAAATTTCCGCTGCCGGTTCTCCAGAACCTGTCAGAACCTTCTGGATTTCACTCCTGGCTGGGACACATAGATTTGTCTTCATTCGTAACAAATACATAAATGAATCAGAGACTGCAGGGAGAATCAGACAGGACAACATGGCAGTCATGGCCTAAAAATTTAAGCCTTACCTCTTTTCATGAGGGCTAATGGCACCCACATCTAGAAAGAGTTGGGTGATGTTGTAGCACCACAAACAGCCTCTTGGTTAAAGTATGTAAATGCGCGCACACACAAACACTTCTGTTTATGGGCAAACTATTTTTATCCTTAACAATGCAAGCAGTCCAGCTCATAGCATTATTTTCACATTTAATATCTAAATGTCTTTTTCCCAGCTTATAAGTAGTCCTCAGCTTACAACAGTTTTGTTTCAAATGGAAAAGAGTGACTTATGACCGTTTTTCACTGTTATGACCTTTATTCAGGCCTTTGGCAACTGGCTCACACTTATGACGGTTGCAGTTTCCCGGGGTCACGTGATCCCCTTTTGAGACCTTCTGACAAGAAGAGAAGACAGATTCACTTAACAACCATGTTACTTAACAATTGCAGTGATTCACTTAGCAACGGTGGCAAGAGGTTTCCTTAACAAATGTCTCACTTAACAATAGAAATTTTGGGCTCAAATTGGGGTCATACGTCGGGGGCTGTTCTGCCCCAGCTATGGACCCCAAAGAACGCAGCACACACAAAGTCTTTACAAAACTTAATTTACTAAAATAACTCAGTCTTTTCCAAACAAAGGCTGTTAATAAACTTTCTTAACAGCCTACAAGAAACCAAAGATAAAGTAATCACAATCTTACTATGGTTGGCAGAAAGCCCAGAAGCAATTTGCAGAGAATCCAGACGCGAAGGAGAATGAACTAAAGTTGTTCCCTACAAATTGCTTCAGTCGGCATTCCTCCTTAAATAGGCTAAGGGAGTGGCCAATCAGCCCCAAGCCTTACTCTCGAGGAGACCTCCTCCTGAGGAGCCACTCCTGCCTTTTGGCAGCTCTGCGTGCCCATGCATCGAGAAGAGGCTCCTCCTCTTCTTCCTCTTCACTTAAGGGAGCTTCTGGAGGTTCTGAAGGCCCTGGCTGAATCCCCGCCTCTGGCACCACATCTTCTCCAGCCTCCTCACTGTCCGACTTGAGTGCCAGCTGCACAGGCTGCTGGCGCAGCACCACACCAGCCTCCTCACTGTCAGAATCAGATACAATCTGCACAGGCCACTGACGGGCCACAACAGGGGCTACCTGACTCAGGACTAAGTTAACCTTTTGCTGTGGGAACAGAACAAAAAAAACCCCCCTGTGTTAAGACAGTTTTGCTCATATATGTTTTGATTTGCTCATAACGTTTATTGAGATCTTCAGGAACATCCTTCATCTTTGGCCTTTTTCAACAAATAAGATGGCGGCTTTTAGCTGGCTGTTTGAGAGAGACATGATTCTTGTGGCGATATTATTACGCACTCAAATGCATTCGGTACATTAGCTTTAGTGGGCTGCTTATCTACATTCAGCTCGTACATTTTCCAGGTTACTCTGACAAATACATTTACGCACTGAATCAAGTCACATGTCTTACATTGCTCTTAAAAGATGCATGATATGATATTCGGCATTATATATAAATGATAGCGAGAGAGAGAGAAGAAATGGGAAACTTCAGCGGGAAGGGAAATGCTTTCAGGGACGAGGGCCATTATGTTTTCAACGGTTCTCATTCAATAACGAAAAGGATATTAGTGTGAGCCTAGCATTGCAAAGCTGATTAGCCGTTATCACGAGACAGGCACACAAAAACGTATCTCTAGCTTGATTAAATTCTCCCTCTAAATCGTTAAGATTTATGGCACTGTAAATTCAGGAGTTTTCGGGTTGTCATTCCCGTCTCCAGTGCAAAATCTTGTTGTTAATTCCTGGTCACATTCGAGTCAACAATACACGCTCTGCAAAGTTGAAATGATGTCTCAGTCCTCATTTCTGATATACGATTCGTGTTCATTTCTCCTTTTTGTTTTTTTTTCATAGAGTGGCCTAGCGTGTGGTACGATATCCTACTATATAACATGCAGAACATGGCTGGCAAATAATTTATTATTTATTGAGGGGAAACACTGCTTTAGAGTTTAGTGAAATTTTTCCAGCAACTGTGGTTGGCATCTTCAAAAACTGAATGTTTTGCTCTGTAGACCATGCACCATGCTGAGGGAATTCTGGGAGTTGAAGTCCACAAGTCGTAAAGTTGCCAAGCCTAGAGGTCCCTGCTGTAGACCAGTGGTGGATTACCCCCGGTTCGGACAGGTTCTATAGAACCGGTAGTAAAACCGGCAGGAGGCTCCACCCACTGACCCTGATGTCATCAGAAGTGATCTGCACATGTGCAGAAGGCGCACATGTGAGCAAAGCTAGCGCACGCACGCGATCCCATTGCGAACCGGTAGTAAAGATAAGTAGAACCCACCACTGCTGTAGACCACAGAGAACTGAGCAGGGATTGGCCAGGCTGCTGCCTTTATACCCAGGTAACCTGACTTCTGATTGGTCTTTAGCCCAGCTGGCTTCTGATTGGTTTGACCAGATTGATGTCCTGCATACCCTCTGCCAGCAAACAGGAGCCTGGGAAGGTTCTGTTTTTGCTAGCAGAGGGCTGCAGGAGGCCGTCACAGCTAAAACAGAGCTTGGGAGGGCCTCTCGTGGCCCTCCAGAGCTCAGTTTTCACTGGTAGATGCACCGCAGACCAGTCCTTTGCTGTTTCCAGGGCAACCCCATGGGCCAGATCTGGCCTGCAGGCATTGAGTTTAACCCCCCAGGTCTAGTTAATCAGCATGAATTCATTTATTATGGAGATCTTTCAACTTTCAAGCTATCCAAACCAACTTTGCCTCCAACTAGGCTGCAAACTATCACCATGGATGAAAACCGAATGAGAAGGTGGGATATGACCTCCTCACTTAGAAGACCTACATCCTTTCCATCATTATTACAGATTCTGCCCCAGATCAGATTTCAGGTGCTCAATTTTAGCCTTCCTCGCTCCCAAGGTCCCCTATTCGATTTTCTACATTGATTAGAATGTAACAGCAGAATACATTAAGAAGTGTATTATTATCCGGAGAAAAATAATAATAAATATATGTTTTAATTGTTAGGGAAAAAATGAAATGGAAGGTCAACTCCGCATTGTGCAACAAATCTGTTCACCTGGAATTTCTTTGCAGCAACCTTAAAAATAAATGGATTGTTTGTAATGTGTAATGGTTTTGTACACACCTGGGAATGGCTCTTTCAGACCAGAGGGCTGTCTGTTAGGATGTATCAACCACTCAAAGTCCGGGAGATGGATGTTGCATTGATCAAGATGGGCTGTAGATCATTGCTGATGACACCTAGAAGCTATGAATGAGAAGTAGTGTTCAGGTGCTTTTCTCCCTAAGGCCTGCTCTGTAGGAAATTATTTCTGGCTGCCGGTTGGTTGGTACATTGGGAGGCTGTTGCTGTGTGAAAAATATCTAGCAAATGGCCAATATATAACAACCCAACTGTCTATGGAACTATCTATTTATCCACCCATCCATCACTATCTACAGTATATCTATATATCTATGTTTCTCTCTCTCTCTCTCATTCTTTATCTCTTATATATCTATCTATCTATCTATCCATCCATTTCTTTCTTTCTTTCTTTCTTTCTTTCTATCTATCCATTCATTAGTATCTATCTATATCTATATTTATCTCTCTCTCTCTCTCATCTCTTTATCTACTCTATCCATCCATCCATCCCATCCCTCCATTGGTATTCATCTATATCTATATTTATATCTATCTATCTATCTATCTATCTATCTATCTATCTATCTATCTTCATCTATCATCTATCTATCTATCTATCTATCCATCCATCCATCCATCCATCCATCCATCCATCGGTATCTATCTATATCTATATCTATATATATATCTCATCTATCTATCTATCTATCTATCTATCTATCTATCTATCTATCCATCTTTCTACCTATCCATCCATCCATCCATTGATATCTATCTAGATCTCTCTCTCTCTCTCATCTATCGATCGATCGATCCATCCATTTATCTATCCATCCATCCATTAGTATCTATCTATCTATCTATCTATCTATCTATCTATCTATCTATCCATCTTTCTACCTATCCATCCATCCATCCATTGATATCTATCTAGATCTCTCTCTCTCTCTCATCTATCGATCGATCGATCCATCCATCCATTTATCTATCCATCCATCCATTAGTATCTATCTATCTATCTATCTATCTATCTATCTATCTATTTATCTACCTATCTATCTATATCTAGATTTATTCTCTCTCTCTCCATCTATCTATCTATCTATCCATCCATCCATCCATCCATCCATCCATCCATCTATCTATCTATCTATCCATCCATCCATTTATCTATCCATCCATCCATTAGTATCTATCTATCTATATCTAGATTTATTCTCTCTCTCTCTCTCTCCATCCTTCCCCTGTTTATTCCCACACAATTTTGCTATTTATATTCCCTATTTCTGTCTCTACATACAGATAGCTGAATGAGTACTTTTTTATTGCAAATAAAAGTTCTAACATTGCTACAGCAGAGTAAATCAACCATTTGCTATTGCATTGTTTATAAATTAAATGCCACAGAAGATTTATGTAAAATCCAAGATTTACATGAAACGAGAGTTTTAACCCTGTTCTGACTTGCAATTCAAAACGATTGCTCCAGCAGCTTTTAATCCTTCCTTGATTTTGTATGAAATATTCATAGAATGTTTGCGAACTTCCCCCTCATTTGTTTAATTTCCTTAAATAAATTTACATTTACTTAAAACAATTTAACAATTAAGGATAAGGTATTTTATTAGATTCTCCTCTTTATTGCTCAAATTATCATTTCCATAATATTCTTGACATATTATTTCTGTTCTGGAAAAAGAAAACCACAGAGAAATGGATCACCACGGAACTTAAGAATCAAACTGGATAACACAAAAATTGCAGAGAAAGGCAAGTGAAAAACCCACAGGTCACCAATCACCTCAATCCTTCTATCCTTCAGAAGGCTGAGAGAAAATATCAAAAAGAATCAAACATTTTTGTTTTTCAGGACTGTTATTATTTTTATTTTAGTTTTTATGATTTCATGTAGAGTTGCCTGCCATGAAGGTGATTTACAAGTCTAGATTTCTGGAATAGCTGTTTTAATGCGTAATTTTTGTGAGAGTACGAAATCATTTTTTTCCCAACAACAGCACGATAGTGTCAGTACATACCAATTTTGGTGCAGTGGGATTTTGAGACCATGAGAGATGCAGCAAAACATGATGGCTCCAAACTTATTTTAAGTTCTGTAATGAGTTGCGGTGCCTGAGAAAAAAATTTTTTGATTCATTTATTTGTCTTCAGGGGGTACCTAGAGATTTCCTTCCTGTTATTTTTGCTCTTCGGATCTAAGTAGATACCTACTTAGGATATGAAATGGATAACTTTGCCCTTAGAAGAGACTCCTGAGAAGTGCATGCAGATTTCCCACGATATTTCTAATTTGAAATTGCCCGGCTGCACACATTTCATTGTTGTCTTTGTTGAAGTTATCAAAGATGCATGAGGAAAAGCTTCAAACAAAAGTTTGGAAATACGATCAGTCTCAAGGTACCTTTTATCACCTTTGGTGTGGAGATTTAGGAAAGCCAAGAAATTTTGGAGTGCTGGGACTCCAGAAAGCGTGCAGAGAAGAAGAACAAAGAGTATAAAAGTTCTGGAGGCTAAAATCATAGGATGGACAGTTAGGGAAACTAAATACGTCTAGTCTATTGAAGAGGGGATTCGAAGGGCTGTCAAAAAGAAGAGGGGATTGACTTATGCACAAAAACACCACAAGGCAGGATAAGAAGTAATGGGTGGAAACTCATTAAAGAGAAATCCCAACGTAGAATTAAGGAGATTTTTTTTCCTGATAGTGAGAACTATTTACTCAGTGAAATAGGTTGCCTCCTGGAGTTGTGGGTGAGGCATCACTGGAGGTTTGAAAGAAGAGACTGGAAAACCATTTGACTGGGACAGCTTAAGACCTCCTGCCTTAAACAGGGGGTTGGATTAGAAGATGATTCTATGTTATGTTCTGCTTTTCTTTACAAGCTACTTCAGTGCAACCTCCTTTTCAAAGAATAGAATAGAATATTGGAAAGGAAAGGAAAGGATGTCTTTACTTTAACAGGTAGCAATATGAATGATTCACTGATAGAATAAATTACCAAGATAGATATGCTTTTGTTATTCTTCATTAGTTCGTTGCAGGGGTGAAATGCTCCCGGTTCGGACCAGATCACCTGATCCGGTAGCAATGGCGGCGGGTGGTTCGGAGAACCGGTAGCAAAAATCCCTGCGCCCCCGCCCCCCCCACCATGCCCAACTGAGCCTCATGATCATCAGAGGCTTTTTTTTTTTTTTACTTTTAAAAGCATTTTTTCTACAACCTCTTCCGACGAAAAAATGCTTTTAAAAGTTTTTTTAAAAAGCCTCTGATGATCGTATGGCTCAGCTGGGATCGTCAGAGGCTTTTCAAAGCATTTTTTTCTGCAACCTCTTGGACGAAGAGGTGGTAAAAAAATGCTTTGAAAGGTCTCTGACGATCCCAGCTGAGTTGCCTGATTGGCAGAGAGGCTTTTCAAAGCATTAGAAAAAAATGCTTTGAAAAGTTTAAAAAAAAAAAGTTGGTCACGCCCACCCATTCACATTACCCCACCACCACCAAGCCATGCCCACAGAACTGGTAGTAACACATTTTACGTTTCACCCCTGGTTCGTTGGCGCTGAGCATTTTTCTCCTACACCAGAGCTTCAACTATGCCCAATTTCGCAGGTGTACCGAATGAATGACTCACTTAACCGGACTACCTGTAATTTTGCTAAAGCACACCTGAAGGCTGGGATTATGACCCAAGCATAACCAATGGCTCCCACGAAAACGTTTTCTCCCTTCGGGTTTTGTAAAACGTCTCTCGGTTTTCCATATCAGAAAGAGCTGAGTGAAGGAAATCGATATTCAATCTCCCACGGCTTACGCAGTGAACGGCTGTCGTATTCATCCTCTTCATTTCAATGGCGCCGGCCAAAGCCACTCCTTCTGTTTAAGCTAATATTGATCGCTTTAATTTATACATTTAACTCTATTTCCCTACGGAATCAGCCGCTCGTGTTGGGAACACATTGGGAAATTTAGAAACTCGTTCGTTAATAAATCTTTCTTGTCTCCCTCAATTAGAAAGACAATCATTCTGCTAAGTGGCAATCTTCGGTCTGATTGCATCGGCGATAACAAAATACCCATTTATCCCTGTGCTTAAATGACAAACAGTATCTTCTTTGTTACTCTTTACACAATTGAGGGGGATTCCAAGGAAGCTTCTGGGATGAGAAGCGAAATGTCTTCAAAAGAAAAGAAAAAAACACGAAAGTCCAGTTGCAGGGGTGAATTGCTACCGGTTCAGTCCGGTTCACCCAAACCGGTAGTACAAAATGTTTTTAAAAAGTTTCGACGATCAGCTGAGTGACCTCTGATCGTCGGAACTTTTTTTTTAAAAAAAAAACTTTTTAGGCATTTTTTTACTACCGGCTCTGACGAATAGGTAGTAAAAAATGCTTTTAAAAAGTTTTTTAAAAGGCTCCAATGATCACAGCTGTGACGCGTGATCGTCAGAGCCTTTTTTTTATGGGAGTGGGGTGGGGGGGTCCATTTTTGCTCCCAGCAGGCTTCCCTGAAGCCAGCTAGGCCAAAAACAGGGGGTGTAGGCAAAAAGCGGGGGGGGGGAGAGAGTCCGTTTTTGAAAGAGAGAGAGGGAGAGGGAGAGGGAGAGGGAGAGGGAGAGGGAGAGGGAGAGGGAGAGGGAGAGGGAGAGGGAGAGGGAGAGAAAGAAAGAAAGAAAGAAAGAAAGAAAGAAAGAAAGAAAGAAAGGAAGAAAGAGGGAAGGCGGGAGGGAGGGAGGGAAGGAAAAAGGAAGAGGAAGGAAGGACTACAAACCTGGCACTAGATGCAGCTTCAGAGGATAATCCAGGGCTGGAAGGGACCTGAAGGTCATCTAGTCCAACCCTGCTCCAGCAGAACATCTCCAGGTGGCCTCAACAGCCCTCTCAAAGCATGCAGCATTTATTTATTTATTTATCCGAGTATCCCGGATCTGCGCACCTTCCGCCGTGCTTTAAAAACCTTATTATTTCACCAGGCGGGCCTGGCCTAATTTTCTCCCTCTTTTATAGAAGACTTTTAATTTTTAAATATCTTTTAGTATTTTATATATTCAATTTTAAAATTGGTTTTAAATAGTTTGGGGTTTTAAATTTGTCGGGGCCAAAATTATTTAATTTGATTTTATTCTACTTTTAAATTTTGTATGTATGTGTTTTATTGTTTGGCTGTGCACCGCCCTGAGTCCTTCGGGAGTAGGGCGGTATAGAAATAAAATAAAATAAAATAAAAATTATTTGTATTTCTATGCCACCCACTGTCCGAGGACTCTGGGCGGCTTACACCAAAGACAGTATACTAAATAGCATCTTGCCCCCTAACAATCTGGGTCCCCATTTTACCCACCTCGGAAGGATGGAAGGCTGAGTCAACCTTGAGCCGGTGAGATTTGATCCGCTGATCTGCTGAACTAGCAGTCAGCTGAAGTAGCTGCAGTACTGCACTCTAACCACTGCGCCACCTCGGCTCTGTCCTCGTAGTTCTGTGATCAAAATTCAGGCACTGGGCAACTGACTCACACTTACGACAGTTGCAGTGTCTAAGGGTCATGTGATCTGCTTTTGTGACCTTTTGACAAGCAAAAGTCAATGAGGAAGCCAGATTCACTTAAGAACCATTAACTAATAATAACTAACTGATAATAAACTAATTTAACTATTGCAAGGATTCACTCAACGACTGTAGCAGGAAAGGTCATAAAATGGGGAAAAACTCAAGTTAAGAAATGTCTCACTTAGCAACTGAGATTTTGGGCTCAATTGAGGTCGTACTTCGAGGACTACCTGTGTATTATAGAACCATTATTCTTATAACAATGATTGTTACTATGGACTATTATAATACTATATATAATATGATACAGTATATTATTGCAACTGTAATATTACACGCACGAGCACGTTGTGCTGTAGCAAAATTCACTTAGTAAATTTTTTCACTTAGCAACGTCAATTCTGGGCTCAGTTTTGGTCATAGGTTGAGGACTACCTGTATCGCGGTCTGTTTTAATGACCACGAACCATCCTAAGGATACATCCGTCCCCTAACTCAGGACATCGTTTGCTAAAATTAACATTTAGAAGCCAGCACTCGTTATTTCACACATTATTAACCTATATTACAATTCAAATAAGCTTACAGCTGGCAAAAAAAAAGGAGTCTCTTTTGTAAAGCGATCTCCAACATAATAGGCTTAATCAGAGATAAATTAAATTAGGCAGTCATGCATACCGCAGCATATTAGCATTCGGTGGTTATTAAACACACTTTCTGCAATCAGTTGCACAAGGAGGGAATTGTGAGCAAATAGGAGATAACAACCCGCAGTAAATAAAAGTTTGTTAGGGAAAGCTTTCTACCCCCCTGCTCTTTGTATGCAGTACGTTGCCTCTGTTACTGTGCTGACACCAACTGAGCTTCTCGGGGTCTCTTGTGGAAGCAGAACCACAGCAGACAGGATGAATAAATGGCGAGAGGAGAGGGCTTCAGCAGGTATTCTGCTGAGAAGGTTTTCTACGCTCAGGCTTTGAAAGTGGATAGATGAGCTCTACTCCCAACGTGGAGGAAGAGGAGGTTGGAACTGTCCTGGTTATAAAATGAGGTGTAAGTTTCAAATGTGGAGTGGAGAAGTGGAGCGGAATGGAGTGGAGTGGAGTAGAGTAGAGTAGAAAATAGAGTGGAGTGGAGTGGAATGGAATGGAATGGAATGGAATGGAATGGAATGGAATGGAATGGAATGGAATGGAATGGAATGTAGGGTAGCATAGAGTAGCATAGGATATGGTAGAGTAGGGTAGGGTAGGGTAGAAGAGAGAATAGAGTGGAGTGGAGTGGAGTAGAAGAGAAGAGAGTAAAAGAGAGAATAGAGTAGAGTAGAGTAGAGTAGAGTAGAGTAGAGTAGAGTAGAGTAGAGAACAGAACAGAACAGAACAGAACAGAATATTCTACCTCCTTGCAAAGCTACATAAACAGAATTTTGCATGTCTGAAAATACAATTCTCCCACCATCACCTTTAGAGCAGACGGGGAAGCTCCCTTCTCTTGATTTTCCCATTGTGCAACAAAATCTTGGAAACCAAAAAAGAATCAAGCTTGATCAATAGCAGGTTAATTGAGGCAGAATCTGTTTAAATACTCTTGAGATGCTGGAGGTTGGTTTTTTTTTTTTCCTAGATTTCTCCCTGAAGTTGATCTTTATGAGATGAGCAAGTCAACTGGCTCATCTTGTTTTTTCTCCATCATTAGCCTACTCTGACCCGCTAAAAATTACACACCTTCGGAGTGTCTTGGGTGTCGTGATCTCAGATAAGAGTAGAGAAATGGGAAAATGAAATGAAAGTAGGAAAAAAAGGAAAGAGGAATGATCAAATCCCTCATTGATCCTATGTTCAGACTGGAATTAAATAAACCCGAATAATGTTTGAATTAAATAAACCTGAACAATGTTTGAACAATAGCACCAGCGGTTGCTACTGGTTTGCCGTGCATGCACATTATGTGCTACTGGTTATGTTGCTACCGGTTTGCTTTGTGTGCACACACACCCAGTTCCACACATGTGCCCGGCCTTCCGTGCATGCACTGTACTTATGCTTGCACTTTCTGCGCATGCGCCAGGCCTCAAAAACATGCCTAAATAGGATGGCATAGAGCCGTGATGGCGAACTTATGGCATGTGTGCCACAGGTGGCTCACACAGCCATATCAGTGGGTACACCAGCTCAGTTCTGGCGTGCATTCTGTCTCAACTGGTTCCAGATCCTCTCTATGCATCTGGGGAGGGCAAAAACAGCCTCCCCACCCCCTCAGAGACCCTCCAGGGGCCTGAAATGGCCCAGTTCCCAACTCCCGGTTGGACAAAAAGTGACGTTTTTTGCTGTCCCCAGCCTCCAGAGACTCCTGGAGAGGCCTCCAGAGGCTGGGGACAGCAAAAAACATCACTTCCTGTCCAACCGGGAGTTTGGAAATGAGCCCTTTCAGGCCTCTGGAGGGCCTCCGAGGGGGGCGAAGGCTGTTTTTGCCCTCCCCAGATGCATAGAGAGGATCAGGAGCAAGGTTAGAAAGAAAAATGGGCCTACCGGGCCATCATGTGCCAGGAGTGGGGGGGGAGGGGGTTGCGTGCACATGCGCAGGGCAGGGCGCATAGAATTATGGGTGTGGGCATGTATGCGCATGAACCTCCCCCATCCCCCCCCCCCTCCTGGCATGCGATGGCAAAAAGGTTAGCCATCACTGGCATAGAGCCAGGGCGGGTAGGCAGGCGGTGACCCGTGATTTCCACTACCGGTTCGGGCGAACCGATCCAAACCGGCTGAATACCACCTCTGAATAGCACGGCAGGAATTTGGAGGGCCCTTGAAAAAGATTTACTTTCTCTCCTGAAATTAATTGTGAATGTAAATATCTCCCTGGCAATTCCTTTAGGCCTCTCGGACGTTTGGCCTGATCACCACAAAAGCTGATGGAGGGAGAACAGTCTCCTTCCTGTTAAGTTAAAAGGACCTTTTGCTCGAATGAGATATATAGCATCACTCATTTCTTTCTGACAGAAAAATACATCAGCAAGATGCTGGCAGCTTGCCTTGTTCACTCATCCATCTCTTAGAAACTTATCAAGGCTGCGCCGGGCGATGATGTGAATTTTTTTACACATGACCCAAAGTCTTTGGGAGACATCTGACATTCTCTCAGGCCAGGCGCGTTTAAAACTCAGCGTAAGGTGACAAGAACATGGAGCTGCCCACCGAGCCAATTGCGTACGGTAATCTTTATTTGTTCTGAGCCACAGGTACAATAATTGGAAAAATTTAAAGCGCCTGCGGAGGGCTACCGCAGCCTGCGTTGAAATGCAACGTTTTGACATGATTAATGACGAGCAAGGCATGCAACTCATTTCCATCAACGCTGGATTGAGACAGTTGCAAAGAAAGGGACATTCTCCTCATCCGTTCTCTTCCTGTCGCATTCAGCCATTCGCCACGGCAGAAATATTGATATCCCTTGTGGTGACTGAACGGGTGTGCATCACACGCTTTGCCCCTAATACAAGGATGCACCAGCTAGGAAATATTAAGAATGCATGTGGGTGTGGCTTGGTGGGCTTGGTGGGACTTTTCTAAATCACGCACAGCATACGCACAACACAAAGATTGTATGCAAGTATTCACAGTCAGGCGGAGGATAATGGAGATGGTGACAGAGGTGCACTAAAATCCCTTCTTCATCAACATCATTTAATGACCTCATAATCCCTAGCGGGGGTAACATTGTGCCCAGAGAGAGAAATATCTGTCTCTACCAAGGATTGAACTCACAGTTCCTGATTGGGAAGTGAGCGCTCCACCTCTAGGCCACCGCACCACTCTGAAATCTCTTCGCTGTATTTATTACAATGGTCCCAACTCCCAAGATGTGGCCCATTACCGGACCATGGACTATTTGCAACCAGGCCCCAGGCCAAGGCACATGCCTGCATGTATAGCTCAACTTGTACCAGCATCAGCCTGGCGTACGCATGCATGCAGCTCAACTCACATGAGTGGCAGGCCAGGGCCCGCATGCATGCACACCCAGCTCAAGTTTCAGTCAAGCTGTGTGTGGATGCATGTGTGCTCCAACCACGGGTGAAATCCAGCAGGTTCCGACAGGTTCTGGAGAACCGGTAGCGGAAATTTTGAGCAGTTCGGAGAACCGGCAAATACCACCTCTGGCTGGCCCCGGAGTGCAGTGAGAATGGAGATTTTCCAATATCTGTCAGATTTCGGTGCTATCTTAAATAAGCTTCATTTTCAAGCACAAAATCTCTAATGAATCATTTTTATTTAAGAACAGAAATAAAACCGACATTCCTAACTCAAATTGCAGCCAAACTGGCTCCTCCTTCCAACCCCCTCCTCTTCCGCTCTCCAACCCAATATCCCATTGGCCATCATGCAGATCCATCTCTACATCCTGGCACTCTCTTTTCACAGGAATGTGGCCCCCACCCTCGTCCCCCAGGAAACCCTATCTGTTGCATACAGAAAACTAGGTAAAAGTTCATCTCAGCAATAAATCAACGCTTCTGGTCTTTGCTTCATCTCGTTCATGTCAGAACTGGAAGAGAGCCTAATTGGAACGCTGACAATATCCTTCTTCCAGGAGTGAGGAGGGAATGGGGATTTTGCAGTATCCTTCCCCTGTCACGCCCACCAAGCCATGCCCAGCAAGCCACACCACGCCCACAGAACTGGAAGTAAAAAAAATTGGATTTCACCACTGGCTCCAATCCACTGCTTGCATGACCCAGCTCCAGTGGTGGGTTTCAAATTTTTTTACTACTGGTTCTGTGGGTGTGGCTTGGTGGGCATGGCAGGGGAAGGATACTTTAAAATCTCCATTCCCACCCCACTCCAGGGGAAGATTACTGCAAAATCCCCATTTCCTCCCAATCAGCTAGGACTCAGGAGGCAGAGAATAGATGGGGGCGGGGCCAGTCAGAATTTTTACTACCGGTTCTCCGAACTACTCAAAATTTCCGCTACCGGTTCTGCAGAACTGGTCAGAACCTGCTGAAACCCACCTCTGCCTAGCTCCCCTCTCCCACCCCACAGCTGGACTGCCAAGCTACAAAGGTTGGGAACCGCTGTATTAGAGAATGAACAGAACAATTGAGCAGAACAATTATATCGACTGCTGATGCTCATACAGTCATTTCTGCATTCTTCATAACAAATTAGTGGAGGATCAAATGAATGACAACTGAGGCCTGGATTGTTATATAAATCAGGGGGTCCCCAACCACCAGGCCACAGACCGCTACTGGGCTATGGCCCATTTGAAACTGGGCCACCTAAGTGGCAGGTGACGCCATGCCTGCCAGTCACACAGAACCATCCTCTCTCCTCCCTCTATCGGTCCGCCAAATGGGAAAGTTGACAGCAATGTTCCAGTATTTGAGAGGCTGCCACAAAGAGGAGGGGGTCAAGCTATTCTCCAAAGCACCTGAAGGCAGGACAAGAAGCAATGGATGGAAACTAATCAAGGAGAGAAGCAACCTAGAAATAAGGAGAAATTTCCTGACAGTGAGAACCATTAATCAGTAGAACAGCTTGTCTTCAGAAGTTGTGGATGCTCCATCACTGGAGGTTTTGAAGAAGAGCTTGGACAACCATTTGTTTGGAAGTGTTGTGGCTCCGTTGTCTGAGCCTGGGCTATCGACAGATGCAGACTCTGAGAGTGAGGGAGAGGAGTTGGCAAGGCCTCCCTCTCCAGGACCCTCCTCTCTGGCAATGCCTCCGGAGGACACCGAAGGTCAAGAGATAGGCCCAGAGCCAAGCACGTCCCCACAGCCACAGGTGGACAGCGACGAAGGAGATAAGTGCTGGCTGGATCCTCGACAGCGGTGCAGGGAGAAGGGTGCGCAGCAGAGGGGAAGGCATGCCAGAGATTAGCTGAGTCACTGGACCACACCCCACAGGGTATAAATGTGGGTGTGGTGGCCAGTTCAGTTTGTGACGAGCAAAAACTAGAAATAATCCATGATCTCTCCATTACTGGACTTCTGCCTGCCTTGTCGGACTGCATTTGGACTAATCCTTGTATTGCTGAAACTTTGCCTGCTTTATCGGAATGCTTGCAGTCTAATCTTTGTTTTGTGTGAGTAAAGTCTGAATTGGCAGCTAGCCACTGGGTTGCTGCCGGCTTTATCTTCAAAGACTTTGTCGTGTGGTTTATTAACTCTGGGCCGTCTGTGGGGTGCGTGTGTGGGACGGGGACAGAACAGGAATGGTATAAGGTCTCCTGCTTGAGTTGGACTGGAAGACCTCTAAAGTCCCTTCCAACTCTGTTACAAGATCGTCAAATTTGACAAAATGGAGCAGAGCGAGACCATTGTCACTATTCCAAACACAACAACGTTACTCCTCCTTCTCATGAAGCTGGCTCTTCATATGTAAGGGGGAGTAATGTTGCCACATTTTGGAACCAACTAGACCTTGTAACCTTCCAGAAGAAGACTATACTCCGCTCCCTTTTGACTTGTGGGCTGATTCGGATGGGTTAGATTACAATCACCAAAGACAGGAGCGTTGAAACGCCAGAAGTCTCCACTCTACTCAACCTTGGCATGACAATCATGTACGTACATTGCCTTCAAGTGTGCTCTAACAAACTCTGGCTATAATCTAACCCATGAAACAGGCTTGTAAGCTTCAGCTACTATTCCCTTTGATCTTGGACTGAATGTAAAACGTCTACTTCTGCTTGCCGGATTTATGATCTTGTAATTGCCAAGTAACTGACTCCAATCTAAGGGGGTCAAACACCTCTTGTACCTTATGAAGACTTCCAAACAGAAGTCAAATGTACTCACCTGTTCCCTTTGGCAAGGCTTGCAGTGAATAAGAAAGTCCTTTTAACGCCATAATAGCTTTGATTCACACCCAAAACTCTTCACCTTCCCGAAAACGAAAGCTTTGAGTTGGCCACTATTCTGAGGAGACTTCCAATTAACCATGTTAAGGATATTGTTGTTGTGTTACCAACCAGCAGAGTGTAGAGCACAGAGAAACGTTGCTGAGAGCAATGAATAAGAGATGTGCAAACTGGTTTATCAAAAGTTTACTTTATAGTGAAAAAACAATCTCATAGTCTTTAAATCAATCCAAGTCTTTGCCAGTAAAATCAGTCCAGCGATACAAAAATCTTCTTACCACACAAACAGTAGTTGGTTAGAATAACAAACTCACTCTGGTTCACAAACCACGATGGTAGCAGATCCATCCAACGATGATAGCACAATGGTAGCAACTCCACACACAATGGTAGCTTATCATCAACTGAATACTTTACCTTTCTTAAATACGTTTACAACTAGTGATTATCTAATTACAGCATGACTCAGCATTACAATGAATCAGCAGTAAAATTTTAAAGCCACACAATACATATTCATATTAAAGTTACAGAACACATATATTGCCTGGACAACTTGTTAGGCTCAAACCATATCCTAACATACCATATGTTGCAGATATACCAGGGAAATATCTACGGATAATCCTCGACGTACATCCACAATTGAAGCTATTGCTAAGCGAGACAGTTGTTAAGTGAGTTTTGCTCCATTTTAGGACCTCTCTTGCCACTGTTGTTAAGTGAATCACTGCAATTGTTAAATAATAACATGGTTGTTAAGTGAATCTGGTTTCCCCGTTGACTTTGCTTGTGAGAAGGTCTCAAAAGGGGAACATGTGACCCTGGGACACTGTGATCGTCATAAATACGATCAACTGCTAACAAATTAATTTTCATCACATGACCATGGGGATGCTGCAAGGGTTGTAAGTATGAAAAAACGGTCATAAGTTTCCTTTTTCAACACCGTTGTAACTTTGAATGGTCACTAAACGAACGGTTGTTAAGTCAAGGGCTAGCTGTATTTCTTTTGCTTACCACGATCAAAATCCAAAAAGATTCTGATTATTACAAATGTTGGAATTTATGATATAATTGGGTGAAAGAAAAGAGAGGGAAATGAAATAGATTGTATTAGTGGTATAGGCGCAGATTTGTGTACGTTAGTTGCAATAACCTTGTATGTATATATGTAAAAATGAAAATAAACTTTATTTAAAAAAAAAAATCTGGACGCTTGGCAACTGGCATGTACTTAAAACAGTTGCAGCATCCAGGGATCGTCAGGTCCCCGTTTCCGACCTTCCCAGCTGTCTTCTGATCAGCAAAATTAATAGGGGAAGCCGGATTCACTCAACGACCATGTGTTTCGCTTAACAACTGCGGTGATTTGCTTAAGAATCACGGTGAAAAGATCACAAAATTGAGGATTATTTCAGTAACAACTGCTTGGCTTAATGAAGGAAATTGTGGCCCATAAGCTGAGTTGACTTGCATCACATTTCTTTTTCTCTCTTTTTTTAATCAAAGTGTGTGAAAGTTGTAGGTTACACAAAGGCTTCCAGATGTCTTAAGAGCAGCTGCGCCAACTGTTTAACTTCTGGGTCCAACCGAAGCTCAGAAGGTCAGCCCAAAAACATATTCTGCAACTGTCTGAAGACAGCTGGAACGCATCCTGGGAAAAACCAACAAAGGACACCCTGGAATTGTGTTCAATTATTACGGAGTAGCCCGCAAATCAAAGTCTGCAGGAATGATCTAATAGAGAAAGAATCTTTAAAACACGTCAGATGGCTGAGGACCATATCTCAAACCATCTATGGAGATTCTCAATCTTCCAGGTCATGGTAGTCCCAAAGGTGCTTTTTTCCAAACTTTCTTGAGTTTTTTTTTTCCCATTTGAAAACGTTACACTTCTTTTTTCTTTTCTTTTAGCACCCGGCCATGGTGGATCCTACATGTTAAATATTAAATTTAATCGAGAACTTTTTTCTCCCTTTTTTTGTACGCTATTCTTTCTTTCTTTCTTTCTTTCTTTCTTTCTTTCTTTCTTTCTTTCTTTCTTGTCATGGTTCAGGTTGAAGGTATATTTCTGTTTCATTTGGGTTGATTGGTTTTACTGTTTTGTATTTTATTTTCTATGACAAAACAATAAATATAAATTTAAAAAAAAGAAAAGTGCAATCCCATTGCAAACCGGTAGTAAAGGTAAGTAGAACCACCCCTGGCCCTGGATACAACTTCACTAGGTTTCACACCCCTTTTTTTAGAATTGCATTACAGGGAATTCCTTAACTTACAACCGCCATTGAGCCCAAAATTTCTGTTGCTAAGCGAGACGTTTGTTAACGGAGTTTTGTCCCATTTTTTGACCTTTCTTGCCAGAGTTGTAAAGTGAATCCCTGCAGTTAATAAGTAAGAGCCTTGCTGGTGCAGCAGACTATAGTGCTGTTAAATAGCACCAGCTGCCTGTAATTACTGCAAGTTCAAATCTCACCAGGCTCAAGGTTGACTCAGCCTTCCATCCTTCCGAGGTAGGTAAAATGAGGACCCAGTTTGTGGGGGCAATAAGCTGACTTTGTATAAAAAAGAACACCGCCTGGGGAGGGGGCGAAAACCCTACTAAGCAGGTATATACAAAAGTATGAAGGCTATTGCTTAATGCATTGTAAGCCGCCCTGAGTCTCCGGAGAAGAGCGGCATATAAATCGAACCAATAAATAAATAATTACAATAAAATAAGCAGTGTTGTTAAGAGAAAAAAAAAGAGGCAGCAACAACCATAATTTAGCGTTGCAAGTATGTCTGACTTCACAGTGATTCAAATCAGGCATTTAAGTGCTAAACGTTCCCAGAAAATTTGTCCGTTCTGGTTTTTTGCAGGCAAGCTTTAACCCCTTTCATTCTCACATCGTTTGTAAACATGCAACTTTCTGTCAGGCGTTGTCTAAAGAAAGAGATATAATAAATTTTGTAACAAACATAAACTTTAACATCAGAAAATGCATTGCTATGGTGTAATAATGAGTGATTTTTAAAATATTGAATGATAACATTTACTAAGGGATTAAACACAGGGCGAAAAGAAATGTTATTTATGTTTAAATAAATTAAAGGGAAAATGTATAAGGAATACGAAATGGTATTAGTATTGTTTGAAGTTGGCAGATTAGAACTCCACATACTATTTATATTATTATTGTTAATGTTGTTTAAAAAAGACTTGACTCAATTAATGTATGCCCACAAAATATGTATGTTAATATTGGAAAAAATAAAAAAAATATTATATAGAAAATGCAATGCTTCTGCTTTAGCACTTGTGCAACAATTTTTGGATACGTCCAACACCGGCACCCCAGGGTTGATTTTTAACACTTTTGAGCATTCCCAGATTCATAGCCCAGATTCATTCTCATTCTCCATGGTTGCATATCAAATTTTCCCAAGATTTACATCTGTACTGTGTATGTGTGTATGTGGTGTGGTTGATTGAGCCTGGGAATACGAGGAGCCATCTGTGTCATCTCCTTGACATGTTTTTGCCTGGTTTAGGAAGCTGTTTTGAAAATCTACAGTATTTTAGAGCAAATAGTAGAATTTGTAGGAAAAGGATTGGGTGGTGGAGTCAAGAGAGTAATCAGTCTAGAGTCTCTACGTGGTCACAAAGGAACAGAGTCCAACCATCCTTGAATCCCATGGACCAGTGGTGGGTTTCAAATTTTTTTAGTACCGGTTCTGTGGGTGTGGCTTGGTGGGCGTGGCATGGCTTGGTGGGCGTGGCTTGGTGGGCGTGGCAGGGGAAAGCTACTGTAAGATCTCCATTCCCTCCCCACTCTAAGGGAAGGTTACTGCAAAATCCCCATTTCCTCCCAATCAGCTGGGACTCGGGAGGCAGAGAATAGATGGGGGCGGAGCCAATCAGAAGTGGTATTTACCGGTTCTCCAAACTACTCAAAATTTCTGCTACCGGTTCTCCAGAACTGGTCAGAACCTGCTGAAACCCACCTCTGCCACGGACTCTTATTTAGCAACATAATAGTGCTAACTGTTAGTTGACTAGATGCATAGATCTAGTGCAATAATGCATACATATGAGCTATAAACCAGTTTAATTGGAACTTAATATGTGACTCTGTTTTTCTGCATCTGACATATCTGTTTAATGTTTTCCTTAGCTTAAAAGGACAGAAATCCATGTGGCCATAGTGACAATTTCCCCGATAGCATCTATTGTATCTTTAGCAACAGATTAAGCTTAAGTAAATTAAATTAAACCAAAGAAACTCTGTTCTTCTTTGTGGACTAGAAACGAATATAGAATGGTGGTCTTCCAAAATTTATGTACAGATCCTATGGTCCACATTCTACAACAAAAGACAATACAGGAAGTCCTGGACCATAAATGATCCCATGACCTCGGGACACTGTCATAAATATGAACCAGTTGCCAAGCAACCAAATTTTGATTCCGTGACCATGGAGATGCAATGGTCATAAGTGTGAAAAATGGTCATAAGTCAGAATAACACCATTGGAAGGGACCTTGTAGGTCATCTAGTCCAACCCCTTGCCCAAGCATGAGACCCTACACCATTCCTGACAGATGGAAATCCAGTCTCTTCTTGAAAGCCTCCAGTGATGAAGCTCCCACAACTTCTGAAGGCAACTTCTGTTCCATTGACTATAGAATAACAGAGTTGGAAGGGACCTTGGAGGTCATCTAGTCCAACCCGCCCACCACCACCCAAACAGGACAGCCTACAGGATTTCTGACCGATGGCAGTCTGGTCTCTTCTTGAAAGCCTCCAGTGATGAAGCTCCCACGACTTCTGAAGGCAACTTCTGTTCCATGGGTTGATTGTTCTGTCAGGAAATGTCTCCTTATTTCCAGGTTGAATCTCTCCTTGTTCAGTTTCCATCCATTATTCCTTGTCCGGCCTTCAGGTGCTTTGGAAAATAGCTTGACCCCCCCCTCCTCTCTGGGACAGCCCCTCAAATATTGGAAGACTATCATGTCTCCTCTGATCCTTCTCTTCACTAGACTAGCCATGCTCAGTTCCTGCAACTGTTTTTTTTTTCAGTGTCGTTGTAACTTTGAACCATCACTAAAAGAATGGCCGTAAATCGAGGATCACCCGTCTTCCATTCTTACTCCATTGTTGCAAGAAAGAGAGCCATTCTTACTCCATCTTTTAAGAAAGAGAAGCGAAGAGAGAGGTACGCCTTCCCATTTTTGCAGAGCTCAGCTGCTTGCTCGCTCGCAGCTGAGCCGGAGAGCAACCGGTCTCGAAAAAAAGGCCAGGGCATTTTTGTCAACTTCTCCGCATCCTACTGAAAAATGCATCGCCTCAGCTTTATATTCAGCTGCTGTTGGCTTGAAATCCGCTTTTGATCTGATACCCAGAGACAGGCCTCAGAGGAAACTGGAGCAATCTTTGGGGTCAACTGTCTAAAGCAATTCTTAGCCAGAGAAGAATATGACAGGGGTGCGTTCTGGGCCCTTTGTTGTTTCATTTTTCTATATGTACCCTGGTTAAGAGTCTCTCTGATCCACCTTACCCCCTCAAGATTGCTGGTAGACCGCTCAGCAGCCTGATCTACCAGGAAATTTAGCCTTCCTCTGTGTCTTTTCTGCTCTGCGGAACAGGGGTAGGTTCTAAATTTTTTTACTACCGGTTCTGTGGGCGTGGCTTATTTTGTGGGTGTGGCTTGGAGGTCATGTGACTAGGTGGGCGTGGCTAGCTGGTCAGAGTCATTTCTGGAAGGTCCTCGCACTTACGACCCAACTCATTTGTTTGCTTTTAACACTGATCAGCTGTAGGGCGGCCCTTTGAAGCCCCGCGGCAAGAGTTTAAACAGTTTTTTTCCCTCTAGTCATCAGCTAGGACTCAGATTGGGGGTGGGACCAAATAAAAGGTAAGAATAACGTGGGGGGGGTGGGGGGATGGGAGGGCGGGGGGGGGAGAACCGGTTCGGTGACGTCATATTGTCACCGCTACCGGCTCAGCCGAACTGGACCGAACCGGGAGGAACCCACCACTGCTGCGGAACAAGGGTTGGGTTCTACTTACTTTTACTACCGGTTTGCAATGGGGCCACGTGCACTTCTGCGCATGCCCAGGAGCTTCCTCATGATGTCTGGGTCGGTGGGGGGAACCTCCCACCAGTTTTACTACAGGTTCTTGCGAACCGGTCCGAACCGGGGGCAACCCACCACTGCTGCGGACACACTTCAGAAAATCTGAAGAGTTCCCTAGCGCAGGTAGTCCTCAATTTACAACTATTCACTTAGTGACCTGTGGGAAGACTTCCCGTCTCCTAGAAGAATGAAATATTTTGAGAAATATTAAAAAGGCAGAATATTATATTTCCTCTAAAAGAGAAATAAAAATGTCTTAAAAGAGACAGAAACTCAGAGCCCCAGCTCCTTGCCCCCAGTGGATATTTGGTGCCCATTGACAAGGACTGGGCCATCCTATCTACAAAACAAAAGACCTTCAGCTCCAGGGTGAAGGGATTAAGACATGACCCTCCGGGACATAATAAGATTAACACACTAAGACACAGAGCTCACTACATTGCACAGTCTCCTAAGGACATTGCATCACCCTCCAAACTTCAACCAAACTTAGCTCAGACAACCTATGACCCCTACATGGCCCCAGGGGAGTCTGAAAACAGCCAATAGAATACATGTTCTTGCACAGGAACAGGAAGCTCAAGTGCAAAGCCCAAGAGAAGGTATAAATACCCCTCTCTCTCAACTCTATGTGGTCAGCTGCCCAGAATCACCCATGTGCTTCTGCTTCATCATTAAACCATCTTTCCAATCAGCCTCCATGTTTCCAGTGTCTTTCTCCCAGCTTGGAACTGAACCAGATGGATATCTCTTCCAATAGATCACTCAAAGTTGAAAAAAGCGACTCAGAACTGTTTTTTTGCAACCGTTGCAGCTTCCCCAGGATCACGTGATCAAAATTCAGAGGCAACTGGCATGTACTTATGACGGTTGCAGTATCCGGGAGTCATGTGATTCCCCCTTTTGATTGACGTTCTGACAAGCCCAGTCAATGGAGGAACGGATGAGCCATATAAAGGAATTGAAATGGCACCTTAGTTTGTGAAAATCAAAAGTATCAGAAAGGAACTCAAAGTAACCCCATCTTGAAGGAACAAGGGTGACATGATACCAGCGTTCCAATATTTGAGGGGCTGCCACAGAGAGGAGGGGGTCAACCCAAGGGAGAAATCCAGCAGGTTCTGACAGGTTTTGGAGAACCGGTAGTGGAAATTTTGAGTAGTTCGGAGAACCGGAAAATACCACCTCTGGCTGGCCCCAGTATGGGGTGGGAATGGAGATTTTGCAATATCCTTCTCCCAGAAGTGGGATGGGAATGGAGATTTTGCAATATCCTTTCCCCAGGAGTGGAGATTTTGCAATATCCTTCCCCCAGGAGTGGGGAGGGAATGGGGATTTTGCAATATCCTTCTCCCAGGAGTGGAATGGGAATGGAGATTTTGCAATATCCTTCCCCCAGGAGTGGGGAGGGAATGGGGATTTTGCAATATCCTTCTCCCAGAAGTGGAATGGGAATGGAGATTTTGCAATATCCTTCCCCCAGGAGTGGGGAGGGAATGGAGATTTTGCAATATCCTTCCCCCAGGAGTGGGGAGGGAATGGAGATTTTGCAATATCCTTCTCCCAAAAGTGGGATGGGAATGGAGATTTTGCAATATCCTTCCCCCAGGAATGGGAGGGAATGGGGATTTTGAAGTATCCTTCCCCTGCCACGCCCACCAAGCCATGCCCACCAAGCCAAGCCAAGCCACGCCTGCCAAACCACACCCACAGAACTGGTATTAAAAAAAAATGGATTTCACCACTTGTCAACCTATTCTCCAAAGCATCTGAAGGCAAGACAAGAAACAATGGATGGAAACCTATAAAGGAGAGAAGCAACCTGGAATTAAGGAGAAACTTCCTAACAGTGAGGACAATCAACCAGTGGAACAGAAGTTGCCTCCAGAAGTTGTGGAGTGGAGCCTCATCACTGGAGGCTTTTAAGAGGAGACTGGACAGTCATTTATCTGAAATCATGCTCAAGCAGTGAACTGGACTAGAAGACCTCTAAAGTCCCTTCCAACTCTGCTATTACTCTAAATCAAATCCTGAGTTTCTTTCTCAGGCTTGCTTGAACCTCTGGACTGTGTAATCACTTCTCCAAACATCCCAAGGTCACATCTTAATTCTTATACCTCTGAAACATGGAACCTACAGAAAGGTCAATGTTTGATTTCTAACCATCCCTGTCCAAGGACTCCTAAGAGCAGACCTAACCATGCATTTTACTTACCCAGCATTTGAAAGGGCTGCAATACCACTGGGCTTTGACACTGGCCTGATTTATCGTTCCTCTCTCAGTAACCATTAGCAGGAAGATATCATAACGTCCCCTTTGCTGCCTCTACATCTCTAAAATAAGCTGATCTTATTTTACGCGGTTCCATTGGCGTGACTTTGATTGATCCTCTGCTACAAGACTTGCCAGGGTCTGTTTGGTGCGTGGTATTTATTGTCTAACATGGTACAAGTATTTTGTAGCTGGGTTTTTGCTGTCGCCTGATCCGGGTATCAGCTGAGGGTATTGTGCTGAGGGTGGTGTGGTACATTTAGGATTATAGATCTGGGGGTAAATCATCATATTTTTGGAACTGCATCTGTGAAAATGTGCGTGCAGTTATGAAAACAGTAGTAAGCTCAAATTCTGGTATAAAGGATATATAACTCAAGGAAAGAACATATTGTAGCCAGTCGCAAATTTTTTTACTACCGGTTCTGTGGGCGTGGCTTGGTGGGCATGGTGTGGCTTGCTGGGCGTGGCTTGGTGGGCATGGCTTGGTGGGAGCGACAGGGGAAGGATACTGCAAAATCTCCATTCCCTCCTCACTCCTGGGGGAAGGATATTGTAAAATCTCCATTCCCACCCCACTCTGGTGCCAGCCAGAGGTGGTATTTGCCGGTTTTCCGAACTACTCAAAATTTCCGCTACCGGTTCTCCAGAACCTGTCCGAACCTGCTGGATTTCACCCGATTGTAGCTACAGTATGCTTGCTCAATCCCATTTATTATACTTTAGTCCACTCTTATTCTATTCTGCTCTGCTCTTCATCCCAATACTGTTCTGACCCAGCTTCCCAAACATAACAAACTCTCTGAAGTTTAGGAGTGCTGGCAGCCCCGGCAAAAGTTTCTCTCGCAGGCTAACAAGTCCATCCAGCAGGGGAGATGTATAGTTGTCTGCCACATCTATTCATCTCCGCTCCCTGCCTTTTATTCCCAGAACTAGGGTGGGGTTTCACTAGCAGTGGTGGCTCTTCCGTCCCAAGGACCGGCCCACAGATTTCCACTGCTCTCCTCTCCTCTGCCTTCTGAGCATCTGTGCATCAGGCACTGGACCCAGCTGTTCCTCCTCCTCCTCATCAGCCACCTCCAGATCTGGGGGCTGTTGACTCTCCATATGAGGGTTGACGGACAGCCCAGGCTCCACCTCTGTCTCTCTTTCTGCCAGCTTCATTCCCTCTTCCCCCTCGGAGCTCCCAGGCTGCCTTGATGCTGAGCCCTGACTCCCACGCCTCCTCCTCCTCCTCCTCCTCCTCCTCTGATTCAGCTGCTGGTGGGGCCGGTGGCTGACAGGCCAAACAAATACTCAGCTGTTCTCCACTCTCCTATTCTACTATCTACTCTCCTATTCTCTATACTACTCTTATTCTACTCTCTATTCTACCGTATTGTACTCTACTCATGAGGTGGTCAGATCACGATGTCATGCTCGGAATATCCTGCATATAAACATATTTCTGCTGTTGAGTTTCATCAAATAAGCCATCTTGACTGACACTGAGAAAGTCGCACAATCTTAATGGCATGCTCACCTCTCCAGTTTGACACCGAGATGAGGAGGAAGCATCCCTATTTATTCCTCCATATTTAGAAACCTCTTCATAAAAAGGTAAGAAAAATAACGATAGCCATCTCTGAAGTTGCTCCCCTCCTTTAAAGTATACTGTCAGTTGTGAAGAGCAAAATAATGTAAAGTAGAAGTCAGAGATAAGCAAATAAATTGTCTTCTAGGAAAGCTGTAGAGTTAGTCAGCTGTAAGCGTGCAACGAGAGGACGAGCATGGCTATCATTTTTGAATATCATATGTTTATTGTATGATTTTTTTCACATAAACTTTGCTTAGTGTCTTCCTGAGGGAGCCGGAGTATACAACCAGTCAACCATAACTCTTTTTGCAAGCCTCCTGGAAAACACTGGGCCGTCTCTCAGTTGCAAACACGTATTCGCACTGCAGTTTTATGATACCATAAACTATCAGATGAAGCCGAAGTCATGATTCTGCAGTGTTGAAGAGAGGCGAAAATAAATGGCATGAGCGAAACTCTTCTGAGACACAACCCTGTTACGGACCAAAAAAAAAAAAAAAGCATCGCTCTTTTAAGTACATCCCAATAAAATTAATGCAGAGGAGTTGTCCTGACTGAAGACAGAAACCAGGAGTATGAGGGTGGAGGTTTGTTCTCCGAGCTTGTGGGTTGGTTTCCAAACATTTCGTTACCAAGCTAGGTAACATCTTCAGTGGAGTTTAGGGGATGTCAATGTCTGTGTCCTTCTGCTTATAAGGGCTTTGTGTGGTCCGTAGGTCTTGTGATGGGTCAGGTGTCAAGTGAGAGTCTTGTGACAGGGGGGAAATGCTACTGGTTCAGGCCGGTTTGTCCGAACCGGTAGTAAAAAATGCTACCGTTCGCCCAAACCAATAGTAAAAAAAAATGTTAAAAAAAGTAAAAAAATAAAAGTTCCGATGATCAGCTGTGCCACAATCATTGGAAGTTTTTTTTTTTACTTTTTTTAGCATTTTGTTTTTACTACCAATCAGCTGTGAGACAATTTATTTATTTGTTTGTTTTAATTGGTATACCGCCCTTCTCCAGCAGGACAGCAGGACAATCACCTGTGCCTGATTGTCTGTGAGGTTCAGGGGCCATTTTGTGTGAAGTCCAGCTGCTTTTTCATTCTGTGTGTCAATTGTGGAGCTTTTGTGTCATTTTTGTGTAAAGTGTGATAGTTGGTTTTTGAGCTCTCTCTGTGACTCTGTGAGGCTCCTGCTTATTGCAGGGGCCATTTTGTATGAAGTCCAGCAGCTTTTACATTGTGTGTGAGTCAGTTGTGCAGCCACACCCACCCGGTCATATGACCACCAAGCCATGCCCACCTGGTCACATGACCACCAATCCACGCCCACAGAACAGATAGGGATTTTTTTTTTAATTTCACCAGTCTTATGATGGGTCTTGTGATGGGTCAGGGATGGGTGAATCAAGTGAGGATCTTGTGATCGGTCAAGTGTGGGTGTTTCAAGTGAGGATCTTGTGATGGATCTTGTGACGAGTCGGGTGTAAGTGTTTCAAGTGAGGATCTTGTGATGGATCTTGTGATGGGTCAGAGGTGGGTGCATCAAGTGAGGATCTTGTGACGGATCTTGTGACGAATCAGGTGTGAGTATGTCAAGTGAGGATCTTGTGATGGGTCAAGTGATGGGTCAGGGGTGGGTGTGTCAAGTGAGGGTCTTGTGCAGGTCTTGTGATGGGTCTTGCTTGTCAGAAGGTAGCAAAAGGGGAATCACATGAACCCGAGACACTGCAACCGTCATAAATATGAATCAGTGGTTGAGCGGATGAATTTGGATCACGGGTCCATGAGGATGCAGCTAGGGTCATAATTGTGAAAAACAGTCATAGGTCACTATTTTTGGTGCTTTTGTAACATTGAACAGTCACTGAATGGACTGTTGTAAGTCGAGAATGACCTGCCTCTTCGGCTGTATGTAACAATGGTTTTCTTTCAATGACATTCATGGAGGACTATTTAAGAACAAAACCTTTCGAGTGATACAACAGGAGGAGGGATGACAAATGAAGATCACAATTAGACGAAGCCAAGACGTTGCAACTCATTGGACACAAAACAGAAAACTTCTCTGATGGAGCCCCATCCAACCACAAGATTTGAATCCAGTGTCAAAATCTCTCCAAGGCCTCCTGTTGGACCTCTATCTAATTAACACGTACTCTACTCAAGCAACACAAAATGGTTTGCCCTTCTTAAATTCCACACACACACAGCATTTGCAAATTGCTTGTGTGGCTGATTCAAAAGAATTCTTAACTCTGACAAGCTAAATTCCTTTCCGACATCTCCCTCTTAACAGTAATCTCCTTTGCTTGTCATAATCCACATTTTAATAATCAAGCAGTTTTGTAGGCTATTCTTGTTGCAGTTAAACCTGAGTCACTCTCGGCTAGAAATCCTCGTTAAAAAAAGCACACACACACATCTTGATTTTCTGGGTAATTGTAGAGTCCGCGGACACAAAAAGAAAACACCTTGTGTTCCCCGCCTGGAATTTTTTATAAAACAACAGACATACAGTAAAGACATATCGACATCCTTCTGACTTCACCTATAGCAGAGGTGTCAAACTGGATTTCTTCGAGGGCCAGATCAGCATTGTACTTTTCCTTTGCGGGCCAGCCAGCGGGGTGGAGATGGGATGGACTCCTCCTGCAGTATTCTGCTGGCCAAAATAAGGTGCAGAGGGGGCCTTGCTCAGCCCCCCTGCACCCCATTTTTGGATTGGACGGCCTCCTGCAGCAACCTGCTGGCCAAAACAGGGCGTGGGGGTGGGGGCGACCCCCCCCCAGTACCTCATTTTGGCTGCCAGAGGCACTTGAGTTTAACATCTATAGGAATTCGATAAGTTTTATAGGGTTAAAGACAAACATTACTTGAAACGGAGGTTGCATTCAAGTGGCTTCTAATGAAGAGCAGAACAGAACATAGTGTCAGGGTTCCAACAGATGCCCTAATTAAATCATGAATCTCCAGCCAAGCTTCAAAAGAAATCCAGTTATTTATTAGGAGCTTCATGTCGGCAAGTTCCCAAGTGAAGCCAACTCTGACCTTATGTAATTTACATTCCAATTATGACCCTGTTTCCTCCCCCCACCCACCCAGGGTGTGTCATCAATCACATTCACCAATGGAGCAATTTCCCAGGTTGTAGAGGTCACTCCCCTTGGCTGCTGTAGGTAACCCTGAGATACAGCCTTGAGGGAGATAAGCGTGGAATGTGCATCTGTCTTAGGCTTCCCATCCCCTTCAGACTGCTCAAGGCAGGGAGTTGGACTAGAAGACCTCTAAGGTCCCTTCCAGACCTAGCAGGAGACCTTATACCATCCTGGCGAAATGGTTGTCCTGTCTGTTTTTGAAATCTCCAGGGATGGAGCAGCCACAACCCTAGGAAGCAAGCTATTCCATTGAGTAATTCTTCACTCTCTGTTAGAAAATTTCTGCTTACTTCTAGGTTGGCTTTATCTTTCAGAAGGCTCCACCCATTATTTCCTGTCCTGTCCTCTGGTGGTTTGGAAAATAAGTCAGTCCCCTCTTCTCTGTGACAACCCCTCAAATCCTGGAAGACAATTATCAGGACCCTCCAATTCTTCTTCTCTTCAATAGGCTGAACATACCTAGCTCTCTCTCAAACATTCATCGTACTGTTTAGGCTCCAGACCCTTTATCGTTTTTGATGTTCTTCTCTGCACACTTTCTAAGGTCTCAGCATTTTTTGGGTATCATGGTGACCAGAATTGTATGAAGTATTCCAAGGGTGGCCTCACTAGTGTGATATGAAAGTGGTATAAAGAGCTGTGGTGGTGCAGTGGTTAGAATGCAGTATTGCAGGCTGACTCTGCCCACTGCCAGGAGTTTGATCTTGACCGGCTCAGCTTTCCATCCTTCCAAGGTTGGTAAAATGAGGGCCCAGATTGTTGGGGGCTAAGTGCTGACTCTGTAAACTGCTTAGAGAAGGCTGTAAAGCACTGTGAAGCGGTATATAAGTCTAAGTTAACCTCTCCTGCGCAAGATGCACTGGCTCCCAGTGGTCTTCCGTGTGCGCTTCAAGGTTTTGGTGACCACCTTTAAAGCGCTCCATGGCTTAGGACCTGGTTATTTACGGGACCGCCTACTACCACAAATAGCCTCCCACCGGCCGGTACACTCTCATAGAGAGGGGCTCCTCGGGTGCCATCAGCCAAGCAGTGTCGACTGGCGGCCCCCAGGGGGAGGGCCTTCTCTGTGAGGGCACCCACTATCTGGAACGAGCTCCCCCCGGAGATACGGAGGATCCCGGATCTGCGCACCTTCCGCCGTGCTCTTAAGACCCTCTTATTCCAGCAAGCCGGCCTGGCCTAATTTTTTCTCCCCTTTCTTTTACATTTTAAATTTTAAATTTTAATTTGTTTTAAATTTATTGGGATTTTAATTGTCGTGGGCCAATATTATTTAATTTGGTTTTAAATTGTTCTTAACTTTTGTATTTCTGTATTTTATCTTGTGCCTGTTCACCGCCCTGAGTCCTTCGGGAGTAGGGCGGTATACAAATTTAATAAAACATAAACATAAACAAACAAACATAAGTACTATGGCTATGCTATAAAATCCATTCCCACTGCCAGGAGTTTGATCCTCACCAGGCTCAAGGTTGACTCAGCCTTCCATCCTTCCGAGGTTGGTAAAATGAGGGCCCAGATTGTTGGGGGCAAAGTGCTGACTCTGTAAATCACTTTCAGGATCTTGATGCTATATCCCTCTGTTGATGTAGTTCGAAACTAAGAGAATAAAAATGTAAGATAAATTCATACAGAGACCTACGGTATGTTCGGGCAGACTTAAAAATCCGCCTTATTATTCCACGTCCTCTTCCCATTCATTTAATGCAATGCCCTTCCTGAATTCTGCTGAATAGACAGTCACAGGGCCTATTCTGCAGGAAAGAAATGAAAAATCACCGTTGGGTTGTGTTTCACGCCAAAGCCAAAATTTCCTTGCCTGCAGCCTTAATAGCAGCAAGGGGGAGAGGGGGGTGTCTTCCCGGTGTGAAATGATTCCTGAGCTCTTCTCACATTTTTTAATTTAGCTCTGCTCCTTATAAGAAAAGGAGGGTCGTTTGGCACAGGCAGAAATGCCTGCTTAAATTGTCATGATAGATGAGGGAACACAGGTGAAATGTAGATAGATAGGCGAAGGACAGGCAGAGCTGGGAGGCAGAGTTAAACAGGTCATTGGCTCAGAGTCCTTATGTTGCCACAAACAGTCTATTTCCAAACCTCTTGAATTTTGTTAACTCTTCTCTAGCATCAATTTAATGCTGGCCTTAAATGACTAGATTCTTGTGGATAGGCATGAGCAATAAATTAACTGGAACTTAAGGTGTGGTCTTGATTCTTTACGCCTTACAAGACTTTAGGTTTTAGACAGAGTTTGGAATAGTTAGGTTAATGCCGTAGGGTAAGTCGGGCGGCTTAGTGGCTCAGTGGCTAAGACGTTGGGCTAGTGGACTGGAAAGTTCAAAACCGCGAGTTCAAGACCCGAGCACCACATGATGGAGTGAGCTCCCATCCCCTCCTCAGCTCCTGCCAACCTAGCAGATCGAAAGCATGCAAACGGAAGTAGATAAATAGGTACCACTTTGGTGGGAAGGTAACAATGCTTTGTGACGTCAGGAAATGTCTTTGGACAGCATTGGCTCAATGGCCTTGAAACTGTGATGAGTACCACCCTGTGTAAGTACGGTAGACCATATATGTGCATATATTTTAATCTGCAGTACAAACAGAAACAAACAGCAATAAGGAACCGACTTGGGTTACTAAGAGAGAGGATTCTAACTACACCCAGGGCTAAAATCTGTTGAGTATCATGGCACCATAGCTACTATTGTTTCGTAAATGAAAACTGGGCTTTAAATGATGTTTGGCAACAGACAGCATCCATTCTGCCACTCCCATCAATTTGGGCACTTCGCACACATCAGACAAACTGCAAAAGTGCATCCATTAATGCCAAAATGGAGCCCGCTTAGAAAGGAGAAGAAGAAGGAGAATATTATCTGCCTGTCCTCAAATCGAGCTTCGTAACTTGAAGCTTGTAGAGTTGATAGTGCTTTGACAATTAGCCGGCTTACAAATAAGCAAACAGCTAATTCCTAGAACTAAAACCGCAACCTCTTTTCTTTTTTCCTGGAATTCCACAAAGCAAATTATGCCTTTGAACATTTTCTCCCAAGTGGGGGAAGATTTAAAATTTATAGGCTCTGAAATGCTGAGTAACTAATCCCTTCTTTCGAGATAATAGCAATTCTCAGGCAAAAGGAAGTTTGCAGAAAAATATTCAGCACATTATATGTTCTACGATCTTCAAAGGCATGCTAGATAAGGCTCTGATATGGGAACAAAACTAGTTTTCTTTTGCTTCCAAACACAATTTAAATCATGTTCGTTCTTATGGTAGTCAAAGGATTTATGTTATTTTAGTAAATAGTTGATGTGTCTTATATAAAAGTCTTGGCAACTGGCATGTACTTATGACGGTTGCAGTGTCCTGAGGTCACATGACCCCCTTTTGCGACCTTCCAACAAGCGGAGTCAATGGGGAATCCAGATTCACTTAACAGCCATATGTCTAACTCATCAGCTGAAGTGTTTCACTTAACAACTGTGTCAAGAAAGGTTGTAAGATGAGGCAAAACTCGCTTAACACATGTCTCACTTAAGCAGCAAAAACTTTGGGCTCAATTGTGGTCGTACGTTGAGGACTATCTGGTTAATAGCATGCAATCTGACTGCTGGAAAACAACACCCCCTTGCAACATTGTCAACACGCTATCCTTTCAACATCACAACTCCCAATGGCCTTTTAAATAAAATACTGGAATGACGGCGTTGCAGCTTTGAATCTCCCTTTTTGTACAAACAGACATCTCAACGCAGAAAATACATTCTGAAATGTTGAAACCACTTCACATTTTGTTATTTTATTCTGTTTTTTCAGAGAAAAAAATAGGGTGAGATTATTTCCCATCCTACAATATTGGAAGGAGGGGCAACTGATTAATTTATCTTGTGCTGTCCTGATGATGGGTGAGAGGCAGGACGTTGGCTGGTGATGTTCTCGGCATCAAGCAATCATCAGAAGTTAGACAGGTTGAGAAAATAGCATGGTTAGACTGCACCCCGCATGATCCCAGTCCATTCCTACATCCAGAGTGGAGCAAGTAAACTCACACCACTCAGGCCAGCTAGCAAAAAATAAATAAATAAATAAATAAATAAATAGCTTACATTACAACTTCAGCAAATAACAAAACCACTGAGTGGTAAAAGACTCGCACAGCAGCACCGAATTTTCATTATCTGAAGGTCTATATATTAAAAGGACGCAGAAGCATTCAGAAGTGTTGCAAACAATACTTGCATGGTTAGCATAGACGATTCCTTTGGTTATTTCAGCCTTAACCCTTTCATATGTGTACAATGGCAGTTGTGAGCCTAGTCTGAAGTTGCCTGACCTAAAGATGAAGCAGGCACAGAAGCCGGGTGGATAAAAGCCAGAAATCTCATCTAAAAGATCCCTTTGGGCGATAGAGAAGAAGGAACTAAGTTGTCAAGGGAACAAAGGAAATGTCAACTACACCAGACCAAAGAAGTTGGACCTCAGCACATGGGAAACCTCTCCCCAAATCCCATCCACAGCAACCAACTGTGTAAATCCACAAGACAAAAGTATCTGCCAATCTTGACGTGCTGACATTCACCAGAACTGAAGAAGCTTCTCGGGTTGAGAAGCGAAACCTCTTCGAAGAAAAACCAGAAAGTCCAGTTGCCTCTTGAAAAAAGCACTTTTGGGACTGCCAGTCTTGAGAATCAACAAAGCAAGACTTTGGGGGATAAAAGGGATCCCGAAGCCCACCCATTTTTTGAAGTCATCTTGGATCCAGATTTGGCGACTTCGGTCTCTCTGACTACTGCCTCCCAACCTAGCTAAGAAGATTGCTCATCTCTGTTTCAAAGCCGAAGAGCCAGTGCTGTCTGAAGACGTCTCCGTGGTCATGTGGCCGGCATGACTCAATGCCAAAGGCGCATGGAATGCTGTTACCTTCCCACCAAAGGTGGTCCCTATTTTTCTACTTGCATTTTCTACATGCTTTCGAACTGCTAGGTTGGCAGAAGCTGGGGCAAGTCACAGGAGCTCACCCCGTTACGTGGCACGAGGGATTCGAACCACTGAACTGCCGACCTTTCGATCGACAAGCTCAGCTTCTTAGCCACTGAGCCACTGCGTCCCTTATGTTCTGCACCAAGAAGGAAACTATTTGGTGGATGAGGATAATGCCCAAATCAAAAATAAAAGCTGATTGGCTTCAAACTTTTTGAGAGAGAGATGGGCAAAGGCAGATACCAAACTTTCTGATGGCTCAAAACTCCATTCAAATTCTTAACTATTCCTAGTAACGGTGCATCGAGGCTTTTCCCCAAACTATAAAGCTCCTTTGGGACAGATAATAGGACGTTTTCTTAAAAAATGATATTTCAGCAATAATCAAACGTCAATCCCCAAATTGGAAATGCTTTGAGGCAGGACTCTTCATCCCCGCATTAATTTTCAGAATATGCAACTCACACATAAGCCTTCTTAAACACGCTTTTTTTTTTCCTCCATAAATTTAATATTTAAAAAAAAAAGGATTTGGAGTTCCATTCACATCAAAAGAAGTCGGTCCGACAAAGACCTTAAAACGGAATTGGAGAAATCAGAAAAGCTCCCTAGAGTCTTTGCGTCCCTCTGCCTCTCATGCAAAGCAGGACGCGAGAGAATGGATGCTACCATCCTCAGATCTTCCTCTTCAAAAGGACGTCAAAGCAAGCAAACTCCAAAGCCAGAATTTTTGAGGGCTGCCGCAGAAAGCTAGTAAACCTATTAGGTGACACAGAAAGAACTGAGATTAGCCTCCTGCCCCAAAAGAAAACAATTGGGCTACTAAAACAACAACAACAACAACAACAACAACAACAACAAAACACAACTGCAGACACATGAGTACCACTCTATTTGCACTGACTTGTTATAAAGAAGTCACTGAAGAAGAAATGCGAAGAAATTGGCCACTGGACTGTCTTGTTTGTTTGTTTTTTTAACAGAGTAACAAAGGACCTTGGAGATCCTCTAGTCCAGTGTTTCTCAACCTTGGAAGCTTGAAGATGGGTGGACTTCAACTCCCAGAATCCCCCAGCTAGCGCTGCTGGCTGGGGGATTCTGCGAGTTGAAGTCCACCCATCTTCAAGCTACCAAGATTGAGAAACACTGCTCTAATCCAACCCTCTGCTCAGACAGGAAACCCTCTACCATTTCAGACAAAGGGCTCTGAGGTCATAAGTGAGAGGGTATCCCAAAAAAAATTTCCACCCCAAGTAGCTCTCTAGAACCTATTTAATCATGTATAGTGAGAGAGAGCGTATCTAGCTTGGTAACTTAGATAACTTATTCAGTGAATTGTTCGTATTGCTACCTTCCAAAAATTTGAGATGTTATTCCACGTTCTGAGATAATAGGACCAGGTCTTGACTTCCATGACTATTTTAATATTTATTTGCTAGCTTTGTGTCCCATTTTTAGGAACCAACTTAAAAACAGAATAACAGAGTTGGAAGGACCTGGGAGGTTTTCTAGTCCAACCCTCTGTTCAGACAGGAAACCCTCTACCGTTTCAGACAAATGGCTCTCCAATCTCTTCTTAAGAACTTCCAGTGTTGGAGCACTCAAAACTTCTGGAGGGAAGTCATTCCACGGATTAATTGTTCGGACTATCAGGAAATTTCTCCTTAATTCTAGGTTGGTTCTCTCTCCTTGATTAGAGACCCCACTTGGAATAATGCATCGAGTTTTGGTCACCATAATATTAAAAAAAAACCATGTGGAGATTCTAGAAAGAATGCAGAGAAGAGCAACAAAGATGATTAGGAAACTGGAGGTTAAAGTATACGAAGAAGAGTTGCAGGAATGAGTAATTGTATGTTTAGTCTAGTGAAAAGAAGGACTATGGGTGACATGATAGCAGCGTTCCAAATATTTGAGGGGCTGCCAAAAAGAAGAGGGAGTCAACCTATTCTCCAAAGCACCTGAGGGCAGGACAAGAAATAATGGATGGAAAGTAAGCAAGGAAAGAAGCAACCTTGAATTAAAAAGAAACTTCCTAACAGTGAGAACAATCAACTAGTAGAACAATTTGTCTCCAGAGGTTGTAGGTGCTCCATCACTGGAGGTTTTCAAGAAGAAACTGGACAGCCATTTATTGAAATGGTATGGTTCTCCCGATTGAGTAGGGTTGAACTAGAAGACCTAGTTCAGGTCACTTGAAACCCTGACACCAAGGTCCTTTCCAGTTCTGTTATTCTCTATGAAATCTGTCTGAAGCCAGAATGTACAGTGATACGGTGGCTTTTCATTCTGAAAATGGGATCCATCACTCAAATATGAAGATTCATGCTTCATTGGCAGAGGTCTCCATGTTCAATTCCTGGTATTTTAGCTACAAAGGGATCTTGATGGCTTTAAAGTGCTATTCAATATAAGGTCCAAGCTATGAATGTATGAAACTTGTCCTGAGTTATCATTGAGATTTATCATAGTGGGTCCAAGGATGGTGGACTTGTTGGTACAGATGAACTCTAGAGATGCAGATAAACAAGTGCTCCTTCCTTTCTTCCTTCCTTCCTTCCTTCCTTCCTTCCTTCCTTCCTTCCTTCCTTCCTTCCTTCCTTCCTTCTTTTCTTTTCTTTTCTTCTCTTCTCTTTTCTTTTCTTTTCTTTTCTTTCTTTCTTTCTTTCTCAGGTTTTAAATCTACCCAGGAAAATAGCTGTTTTAGCAGCTGGCATTTCCAAGGTCTAAAGTTAGATTTCAATGCATCCCATCTTTTTTTTTTACATTCAATAATTTGATCGCTGATTACTTTACCTGCTATTTGGGAAATGTCTAAAAGGACGGAAGCTTTTGTGCAGAAAACTAAAGACTAAATGCCTGACATTTCCGCACAATAGACCGAGGGATTTCTCAGAATTGCCTTCAATAGGAGGTTTGCCGCAGCGGCCCAGGAACAAATCCTGGTGACCTTTGAAAACCAGAAAGAAATCTCCACTTATTCAGCCAAAGAATGGAGCTCTCAGTCTCCCTGAAGCCATTCATTCACTCTTCTTTCTTTGCCCTTCTTTCCCAGCTTCTCTTTTTTCATTCTTTCCTTTGATTTAGACAGCACGCCATGGCAAGGGAGAGAAAGTAAACGCTGCGAGAATAAGAGCCGATCTCTGCATGTTTAAATATCTAGCTTATTAGGAGGAGACGATGGCAGGCATGCAATCCAGCATCTTTCAAGCATCCCTTGGCAGACGACAGTCATACCTGATTTATTATTTATTTATTTATTTAGAACATTTGTTTAGCTGTCTACTCTAGGAGATGACCAAGCTGAGCCTGAGGGAGGGGTCAAACACATCATAAGTCATGAGTTTTTGTGTGCCCACAAGAGATCCAAGTCCAGGACACCTTGAATGCCACTCCACTCTACTCTACTCTACTCTACTCTACTCTACTCTACTCTAATCTGCTCTGCTCTGCTCTACTGTATTCTATTCCAGTCTAGTCTTTTCTCTATTCTATTCTAGTCTATTCTCTATTCTCTATTCTCTATTCTCTATTCTCTATTCTCTATTTCTATTTCTCTACTCTACTCTACTCTACTCTATCTACTCTACTCTACTCTACTCTACTCTACTCTACTCTATTCTATTCCAGTCTAGTCTTTTCTCTATTCTATTCTATTCTATTCTATTCTATTCTATTCTATTCTATTCTATTCTCTATTCTCTATTCTCTATTCTATTCTCTATTCTCTATTTCTATTTCTATTATTTTTCTACTCTACTCTACTCTACTCTACTCTACCCTGCTCTACTGTATTCTATTCCAGTCTAGTCTTTTCTCTATTTTATTCTATTCTATTCTATTCTATTCTATTCTATTCCTATTTCTATTTCTCTACTCTAGTCTACTCTACTCTATTCTAGTCTCCTATTCTATTCTATTCTATTCCAGTCTAGTCTTTTCTCTATTCTACTCCATTCTAGTCTAGTCTAGTCTAGTCTCTAGTTCCTATCCTATCCTATCCTATCCTATCCTATCCTATTCTTCATTCCAATATTTATTCTATTTTATTCAATTTTCTATTCTACTCTACTTTACTCTACTCAAATATTCTCAAATATTCTTTAAAAAATAAACAAAAGCCTAACTTTTTTCCAGCTTTCTTAAGTTAGGCAATTCCTAAATCAGAATGTATTCTTCACGAAGACATGCGTCTGATTGTCAAATAGTATGAAGTCCTCTGATACAACTGAAGCTGTGTTCTTAACTACCCCACTTTAGATTATAGCTATATGCTCATCTATACAGAAGGCAGCGAACTCCAGCCTATAGAAAATGAGAGTGCCAAAGAAAACACTGGGCTGGAATCTTCTCCTTGAGATGCTGTTCTCAATGTCTCTAATCAATTATGTAGCCTAACAGATGTGTGAGTTGATCTTCAGCCAAGATATGAGATGAATCACAGCTGGGAAGTTGTGCTAATGTTTAAATCAGAGGAACCTCAGCCATTAAATAAAGACTGGGATTTGAATGAAAGCTTTGATCAGGATGGAGATGTCAGTCAAACTCAATTAAGTCACCCAAGCAGGACAGGGGCAGGTGTTAGAGAGATAGAGTTGGGGTAGATATCAGGAGAGAGGCCATGAAGATTTGACAGGCAGAAACAGAGGCGTACGTCCAACGGGGGATGTTGCAATGTTGAAAACTAAATCAAAATAATTCAACAGACAGAATGCAGAGATGGCTCAGGTGGGAAGAAGACCATCAAGGAAAAGAGTGCAGTTTGAGGACCCCAATTCTCACCACTTGTGAGGCAGGGATGGAGGGATTCTTCATTCTCGAAATGATGTGATAATAAGATGATGAGTAACTGAACATCTTGCCAGTGGTCCACAAAGACCAATGTGCAAACTAATAGGTATCTGGGGGGGGGGGGTCCTTGGTGCTCTCCGAGCTTGATTGTTTTCTTGAGGACATTTTTTTTACCAAACTAGGTAACATCATCAGTTCCAGAAGGGAGTGTGGTTTACGTTCCATTTATATACAAGTGGCTGCCTTGTCAGTGTTAGTGGATATGGTCTTTGTGTTTCCTTGATTAGGCTGTTGTTTACTTAGTTAGTAGCTCCTTGAGTGGGTATTGGGTTTTGAATGGTATGTAGGTATTGCACAACTCATGGAGAGACTTCACCATAGTTTCAACTGGGACCCTGGGAGCATCCTAAACCAAGTTAAATCCAAAAAGTCTACCGAATTCTTGGAAGCCAGGTACACAGACAAATCAGCTATCAACAGGCACATAGAGATAAACAACATCTACATAACATTCAAAAGAGACAATGAAAAAGCTAAAAGACCACAATGCCTCCTGACCAGCAATCAATACCCAGATAATACCAAGAAGAGGTTAACGCTTCGGGCCTAGCGAACTAGATTGAGGTAATTCCCAGTTGAAATGTCAAGGTTGGTATCCATCAAATGTTCTAGAACATCTGATGGATTGAGGAAATACCAACACAGGCAAACAATCGAACAGTAAACAACAGCCTAATCAAGGAACCACCAAAACACTCATGCCAAACATTGACAAGTTTATAAAATGAGAGCAAATCCTACTCCTTTCTGGCACTGATGATGTCTTTTTTTGAAGAATCCCCCATATGGATTTGGTTCCTATTATTGAAGTCGTTAATGAGCACCAACATACTGTACACAATAATAGTTGCACTTCATGAATATAAAAATTTCCACTTTAACACTCCAGATAAGTTACTTCATAATTCATCATGAGCAAGCTTGTAACTTTCACCGACCAAGGAATTCCGTTCGTACATCTCCCCCTCAGGGGACCAGAAAGCGAATCGTAAGGAGAGAGACCGAAACAGCTGAGAACGTAAGTCAGGATGATAGCTCTCTTTGAAAAGATGTCACCCAAGGAAAAAAAAAATAAGAAGGCAGGATTTGGATTAATTGGCTGAAGTTGCAGGATGGCAGATTCCAAGGGAATATTAGGGGGAAAAAACTTCCTATCAGCAAAAAAAATAATAATGCAATTCAACGGTGAAACCAATGACCCAGAGACTTTATGAGTTCCTCTTCACTGGGTAGGTTAAACAGAATCAATTAGGGATTCCTAGATGGAGCAGGGACTTGGATTTAATGGCCCCCTTTCAAATAGGGGGATTCTCTGGGCCTCAGTGACTTCAGGTTCCCTTCTCCAATGTTAAACTGGACATTTTGGCTGAGCTGGGGAAGGAGCCAACTTTTGAGGTGGGACTGGAGTGGAACCTGGTGGCGCAGCTGGCTAATAGCCTGTTATTAACATTCAGCTGCCTGCAATTACTGCAAGTTCGAATCTCCCCAGGCTCAAGGTTGACTCAGCCTTCCATCCTTTCTAAGGTAGGTAAATTGAGGACCCAGTTTGTGGGGGCAATAAGCTGACTTTGTATAAATATACAAAAGTATGAAGGCTATTGCTTAACGTATTGTAAGCTGCCCTGAGTCTCCGGAGAAGGGCGGCATATAAATAAATAAATTAAAAACCCTTCATTTTGCATACCTCACAACGCATGGAGAGATTCACCTAAGAGGTCCTTGATTTTCTCCGAGCCTGGTTGTTTTTTTGCAAGTGTTTTGTCACTCAAACTGGGTAACATCATCAGTGCTAGATCATCAGTGCATCATCATCATCATCATCATCACCACTACCTACCGTGTTTCCCTGAAAATAAGCCCTCCCTGAAAATATTTAAACGCCTGTGCAGCCAGTCCCCGCCATTTCCTCTGGTTAGGGTTAGGGAGACAGAGCTGGAAATCAGGTAAGACAACAAGAGGAGCCCCGTCTTGCTCCACGCACCCCAAAATAATAAGACCGCCCCAAAAATAAGGCCAAGTGTTTATTTCGGGGTTCAAAGAAATATAAGACAAGGTCTTATTTTTGGGGAAACACAGTAGTACTGATGATGTTACCTACTTGGGTGATGAAACGTCTGCAAGAAAATCACCAGGCTCAGAAAACACCAAGGAGCCCTCATTTCAACTCTGAGCTACAAACGTTCTCCTTTATTGGTAAAACTTTCAACTTCTAAGTGGTGGAGTATTTATTACTGCTGCTCCACATCAGGACATAAGCAGCCACAAGACGGTTCCTTGGCGTTCTCTGGGAAAGACTTGAATTAAATTTGCCATTAATTACATACGATGGCTTCCCAGGAAGGAGTGCCTATTCAGTTGTGAATAATGTCCTTTGCCATCAGTCCCTTTAGCAAGCATCCCTCTTCTCTCCTCTCCTTCTCCTCTCCTTCTCCTTTCTTCTCCTCCCCTCTCCTCTCCCTCTCCCCTCCTTCTCTCCCCTCCACTCCCCCTCCCTTGCCCTCTTCTCTCCTCTCCTTTCCTCTCCCTCTCCTTCTCCCTCTCTCCCTCTCCCTCTCCTCTCCTTCGCCATCTCCCCTCCCTCTCTTCTCTCCCTCTCCTCTCCTTCTCCTCCCTTTCCTCTCCTCTCCTTCTCCTTCTCCATCTCCATCTCCTCTCCACTCCTCCTCCCTTGCCCTCTTCTCTCCCTCTCCTCTCCCTCTCTCTTCTTCCTCTCCTTCTCCCTCCCCCTCTCCTTTCCTCTCCCTTTTCCTCTCCTTCTCCTTCTCCCTCTTCTTTCCCTCCCCCTCTCCTTTCCTGCTTCTCCTCCCCTTTCTTCTCCCTGTCTTCCTTCCTCCCTCCCTTTCTCCCTCCCTCCCTCCCTTCCCTCTCTCTGTCTGGTATGCTCTTTGGTAGGGCAGACGCCAGTAGTGAGGCAAGCTCACAAAAATACCATATTTCAAACGTTCCCCCTCTATGTCATTAGACTAGATCACTGCCTTTCTCAAAATAATACCTTCTCAGTCCACTAATCTGTTAAGCTCTTTCTCCCTGGACCTTTGCAGGGAAAGCATTGCTACATAGCAACGACACTTTTTAGAACATTTGATGGATGCCAACCTTGAAATTTCAGACTGGGAATTACCTCGATCTAGATTGCAAGGCCCGAAGCATTGAGCAAATGTGTTCACCCGAGAGCAAACTCTAATAAGTTTTACGTCTCAACCAACAGGGTCACGCAACATGCTCTCTCCAACTCAGATACAAAAATGAGGGAGGAAGGCGGGGAGAGAATAACAGAGTTGGAAGGGACTTTGTAGGTCATCTGGTCCAACCTTCCTGCCCACCCAAGCAGGAGACCCTACACCATTTCTGACAAATGGCAGTCCAGTCTCTTCTTGAAAGCCTCCAGTGATGAAGCTCCCACAACTTCTGAAGGCAACTTCTGTTCCATCGGTTGATTGTTCTCACTGTCAGGAAACTTCTCCTTATTTCCAGGTTGAAACTCTCCTTGTTCAGTTTCTATCCATTGTTCCTTGTCTGGCCTTCAGGTGCTTTGGAAAATAGCTTGACCCCCTTCCTCCTCTCTGTGGCAACCCCTCAAATATTGGAAGACTGCTCTCCTGTCTCCCCTGGTCCTTCTCTTCGCTAGACTAGAATCAACTTCTCGAAAGCTTCCAGTGATGAAGCTCCCACAACTTCTGTTCCATTGGTTGATTGTTCTCACTCTCAGGAAATTTCTCCTTATTTTCTAGGTTGAAGAAATTTTCAATTTCTTTCCCTTCTTTGAATTTTTTTCAATTTCTTTGACTATTTAAGCGATCTAAACACTCTTTCAAGTCAATCTCAATTCTGGTGACATCACAGAGAAGCCCATATAGGTTTCTTGGCAATTCTTTGTCACTGATTTTTCAACTTTCCTGAGCAACCAGAGGCTGATGGATTTCATGGTAGTTATATCATGCGGATCTAACCCTGCTCAACATTTTCAAGGTCGGCTAGCTGCTGCCATCTGTTGTGAGTGATGAGTATTACAGATTTACAGTAAATAGAATAGGATCATAAGACCTATAAAATGTCCCTAGAAAACTGCTGGCACCCGTTCTTTATTGTACGTTACTTTGATTGGATTTCATTTAATGAATGAGACAACTATTTCAGTATTTCAGCAATTTGGGGAGAAAAAAAAATGCATTACTTTCACTTTTAAATGGATGGGTGAGGTATTTATAACCAAATAAATAAATGTGTTATTTTATGCAAACACATAAAATCAAACGACGGGGTATTCTAAACTGCTTTCAGAAGAAAACAATTCCTTGATCTGCATGCAAGACATCACTATTAAAAAGAAATACTCGCTCCCAGAAATGCATAAATAGAAGACGTTGCTGTTTTAGAAACGGAATATTTATGCAACATTTTACCATTTACATCCATATCTTTTGTTTATAGATTTGTTTAATGCAGACGCATGCGTATGCAAATGAATTCCAACACTGATTTTTCTCTGCATTTTGTGTCCTAAACTCTTTTTTAATGACCTTGTCGTCTCTTAACTCGGGGTAGAATCGGGGCGCCTGGAAAGAGCTGAGCATTTACTGACCAGCTGCCCTTCCTGACGCCTATGTGGAGTTCACAGTAGATATTTTCTCTCTCTTTTTTTTTTTTTATTTGATTTATATGCCGCCCTTCTCCGGAGACTCAGGGCGGCTTACAATGCGTTAAGCAATAGCCTTCATACTTTTGTATATTTATACAAAGTCAGCTTATTGCCCCCACAAACTGGGTCCTCATTTATTTCCTACATTTTCTCTTTGTGTTCAAGGAGAGAAATATCTGCTGCTATCTAGGATTAGCCACTGCGGTGATTCGCTTAACAACTGTGGCAAGAAAGGTCGTAAAATGGGACCAAAATTCACTTAACAACATCTCGCTTAGTAACATAAAGTTTGGGCTCATCATAAGTCGAGGAAAACCTGTACTACCCAATACCTCCACCCCAATTTTCTTTGTCTATGGACGTGAAGGTGCAAAAATATAGGTAGACCTTGAGTTACGACCATAACCGAGCCAGCCTAACATGGTTGTAACTCATGACAGTCAAAAATTGGGCCACTGGTGTGACTGACCACATTTTACAAATTTTTTTGAGGTGTTCAGCAAAACCATCATAAAATGCGATCATATGACCACAAATTATTGCAAACAACATTAATTGTGGCCTGGTTTGTTTAGCATTTTAAGTTCAAGCATGTGGACTGCAGGGTTGGGGACATTGGTGGGTTGCTTCCGGTTCGCCCCGGTTTCGGCAAACTGATTGTGGCGGCAGTGGGAGGCTCCTCCCACCCACCCAGATGTCATCAAAAAACGCTCTGCGCATTTGTAAATTGTGCAGAATTTGTAAATTGAGAATTACCTATACTAGCTTTAGCTCTCAAAACACACACACACAAAAAAAAGGGATTGAATCTGCAAAGTGCTCCATGAGGCTAGGAAATAGCCTCGAAATATTTATCTCCGTTGCAATAAATAAAGCTGCATCCCTGGGGTGACTTAAGAAATTTTTTTTGTCTAATTTATTACCTCTCCTGAATCTCTTCTATAATCGCCAAGGGAAATCAAGAAAAATAAAAAAAAGTTTGAAAAACTGTCAAGATCCAGCAGGCGAGGTCACAGGCTGGGTCCTGCCCGGTTTTATTTCCTACAACTCCGATTACACGCCTCCTCCTCCTGCGAGTAAATCTTCCCCTCAAACAGAAATAAAAGAATAATGGGGAACTGTTTTCTTAAATAATCTTGTTAACAAACCTCCGTAAATAACTTTCTCCTTGCATGGGGAATTTTTAATTTGTGATGTGCCCCATTTAGCAATGTCATTAAATATACTTGGTGTCTTTTAATTGGTTTCCTTATCAAGGCTAGGAATGAGAAAGGTTGCAAGGCAGCGGGTAGGGAGGGGCGAAGCAAAACAGCAGAGCTGTTAAAACTAATCTGCGTGGGCTAATTTGCTCGCCTAATATCAATTCCAGAAAAATGTCATAGGTTTCCAGGCACCGGAGAGGGAAAAAACCTGAAATTGTTAACAGGACCAGCGTTGAAAGGAGAAACGTGGGAGGATAAGGGGGAAAAGTGACCAGAATTCATTATGCGGAAAGAGATGGGAAATATATATTAGCCATTTACAGGATGGGGGTGGGTGGGAAAGTTTGGCAGTAGTTTGTTGCGAATTCATTGCTCAGGCGTTTTTTACACCCTTACCATTAAATTAATTGGCTTCAGAGTGGTGCGGTGGCGTAGAGGTGGAGATCTAGCCTCACAATCCGGAGGCTGTGAGTTCGATCCTAGGTAGAGGCAGATATTTCTCTCTCTGGGCACAATGGGAATATATCTGCCGAACAAAACTCCGTACTGGTGACAGGAAGGGCATCCGGCCATTAAAACACTCTCCTAGCTCCATTCAGTTGCCCAGACTCCACCCCGCATGGGATTATGGGGTCATTACATGATGATGACTGATTGATGATGATGATAATTAAATTAAATTAAACTGATGATGATGATGATTAAATTAAACTCGGCTTGTTACAGCCGAGATATAGCAAGATGAACAAATACTTTGTCTAAGAAGCAGGAAATATGTCTCCCATCCCAGAGATAGACGAGCACCATAAGGCTCATCGTTAGACTGCCATATTTGCGTTAGACTGCCATATTTCCTAACCATTTCCAAAAGTTGCTTGAGAAAAGAAAAGAAAAATTGGTCCAAAGAATCTCAGAAAAGGAGATTTCTAAACGAATTGGATCCAGAAATAGTCTCTTGCGAAGATCTGAATCTGGTTTCACCCGCAGCTTAAGATCAATGGGTTAAAAAAAGACAATGGTTCAGGGTTTTTTTTAGAAAATATCACTCTTTTTCTAGGTCTTCTGTTATCTAATTCTATACTTTCATGGTCAGTAATTCTGAAATTTGGGGTTCAATTTGGGTCGGTCCTCAGGACCAGAGGTTTAATCTTCCGAGCTTTTTGACTTGTGCTGGAGCCCATCTACAGGGAATTTCTCGCTGGCAGAGTGTATACTTTGAGCAGTTCTACGCATCGTACTTATGTGTGTGGCTTTTTAGCTGTTGATTGGGGTGTTGATGGCTAGCTATTCAGTCGCTGGCTGTTGTTTCCTTATGTTAGCAAACCAGGACCTGATAAGATGGGGATAAATCAGCACACCTGTTGACTAACAAGATGCCCGTTTCCCAGGAGTCAGTCATTTATGGGAGTTGAAGTCCACCCATCTTCAAGCTACCAAGGTTGAGAAACACTGACCTAGAGAATTCCTGCAGAGACAGTGCTCAACTCATTAAAACAAATATGAAGATGCTTTTTCTGCAGCTATTTATACTGTATATATATGGAAAAGGAGAATATTCAATTCTTTGGGAAGTACCCATTTCATATTTTTGTATACCAAAAGGATCACACAAAAGCTACTAAAAATAAGAATTATTTATATTTTGTGGCTTCCATGTGTTCTCTTCCATGGCTTCCCAAGCTCTGGATTCCAAACCAAATAATGTCTCCCCTTCCTTAATATTTTTTGCTTATGGAGTCAAGGAGGTCCGGTGTCTCGTGCCCACATATCAAGAACATACAAAAGCACTTGAGTCAGAACGGAGCCACAGAATATCTCCTTTCCATTTTGTCCTTCAGAAAACGTCTACTTTTAACAGCGGCCAGAATTGTATTTACCAAAAACTGGAAAGGAGAGAAGATAATTACCGATGAAGAAATTATTATGAAAATGTTGGACTGTGCTGAAATGAGTAGATTGACATTTGAGATAAGAGAACAGGAAGATAAACAATACTATTTGATATGGGAGATATTTTATCAATGGTTTGATAAAAAAGTATGGAGATGAGATAGCATACAGTATATGAAATGTTTAAATATGTATTTTTAGTTCAAGTAAAGAATAATTGTTATATGAGGAGATTTGGAGAATTGTAAGCACGAAATGATTTTAACCGATTGAGATGCTGTCTATAATCGTTTGTAAGGATGATATTTTTATGTTATTGTTGTGTTTTCTTTTTTTATTTTTTTTATTTTATTTTTAATCTAAAATAAAACTTTTTCAAAAAAAAGAAAGAAAACGTCTACTTTTGATGTTAAGATGTTTTGATGTTCAGTTCTTTTTTTTTTAAGTAAGCTGTTCCACTTTAGTTACGCCGTCGTCGAGAAAAGCTAGGAAAATGGAGGTAGGAAAAAAAGACATTGCAACTGTGAAGGCAATCGGTAGGGGGAAAGTAGAACAAGTCACCGCATGGTGCCCTCTCTGTGGTTGAAAACACTGTTGTGTTCTGAAATATTGGCCATCAGATTAAAGCCGATGTGGAAACTCCACACACTGGCATAAGTGCACACATGAAGGGAAAAGCACACAGCAACCCACGTGGAAGAAAAGTGTCAGCCACATTTCAATGGCAAAGGAGATTTGTCGGGGCCTGTGGCCTCGGTCTGTGGCCTCCTGAGCACCGACGTCCAATGGCTAGATGAGTTCCATTTATCTTCGGTTATTCCAGTTTTTCTGCTTCTGCCCGGTGGCTCCGGTTCTCAGAAAAGGAGCCTAAGGAAAGGCTGGCTCACCTCTCTCCAGGGCAAAGGACGGTTTTATATGTTGAAGGTTCCTGCTTGATCATCCCAGGGATTTATAAGTCCGTGTCAATATTTCTAATCAAGTCTATCGGCTACATTAAATAAAAGGCTACATTTTATTAGTTTTTGGTTCAAAGGGAGGGAGGGAGGGAAGGAAGGAAGGATGGAAGGAAAGAAGGAAGGAAGGAAGGAAGGAAGGAAGGAAGGAAGGAAGGAAGGAAGGAAGGAAGGAAGGAAGGAAATATAGAAGAGGGAGGGAAGGAGGGAAGGAAGGAAGGAAAGAAGGAAGGAAGGAAAGAAGGAAGGAAGGAAGGAAAGAGAAGGGAGGAACGGAGGGTGGAGAAGGAAGGAAGGAAAAGACAGAAAAAAGAAGGAGGGAGGGAAGGAAAGAAGGAAGGAAGGAAGGAAAGAAGGAAAGAAGGAAAGAGAAGGGAGGAACAGAGTGTGGAGAAGGAAGGAAGGAAAAGACAGAAAAGAGAAGGAGGGAGGGAGGGAAGGAAAGAAGGAAGGAAGGAAAAGACAGAAAAGAGAAGGAGGGAAGGAAAGAAAGAAGGAAAGAAGGAAAGAAGGAAGGAAGGAAGGAAGGAAGGAAGGAAGGAAAAGACAGAAAAGAGAAGGAGGGAGGGAAGGAAGGAAGGAAGGAAGGAAGGAAGGAAGGAAGGAAGGAAGGAAAAGACAGAAAAGAGAAGGAGGGAGGGAGGGAAGGAAGGAAAAGACAGAAAAGAGAAGGAGGGAGGGAGGGAGGAGAAAAAAGGAAGGAAGGGAGGGAGGAAGGGAGGAAGGGAGGAAGGAAGGAAGGAAGGAAGGAAAGCTGATTTCTTTCAGTTTGGCTTGATACGATTTGACTTTTATTATTTGGAAATCCAAGCCACCTAGCCCCTTATTCACATCATTCCGGCTAAAATAAAGCCAAGGGAAGCTAACCTTTTCCCGCTCAGTGACGATCCGTAGCCCCAAACGGAGTCTAAAGGTAGCTCAACCAACAGACTAGAGCAATTTTACCTCAGGGCTAATTCGCCCTTGACAAAGTAGCTCTATTTGTCACTTCTAATAAAGCCAATATTGCTCCCACTGAGACACGTACAACACACGGCACTGGCAAAGCTCGTCTCCCCTCGTGCTGACAGACAGACAGACAGACGCCCAGCCCTCGGTTCTTATCGGTGGCTTGTGGAAATACGTGGCTGCGAATTTCATTTGGCAGGGAAGGCGGTTGTCATTGTTTCCCCTTTATGTTGCTCCCGTGTAAAGCAAAGACGCCAATGGCTGAACTGACACACCATCATTTTGTAGCTAAATGAACCAGCACAAGACAACTGTGTACAGAAAAAGTGAGAGGGAGGGGTGGGGGGAGCCCTTTAATTTCCCTCTGCCTTTTCCAGAAGGCCAGAGTGCCAAAAAGCAAATATTCCCAGCCACCCACCCACTACTGGCTTTTTTTTTTTTTTACGTCCAAAAAAAAAAAAAAATTTGGCTAATTATTTGTCAGGTCTGGTTGAATTTCAGTGTTTCGTTTCTGGTGTCTCAATATACAATGAATTCCAGAAGCTTTCCGGCTTATAAAAATGCCAGCTTTTGTACCGATTTTCCAGGCAGGCTGACCTTTTTTAATCGCATCGGAGAAAAATGTACCGCGCGGGTATCCCCAAAAAATGCATTTTAGCTAAAACCTTCCCAAAAAATGTTATCATTTTTTTTGTAAGATAGGAGATCTGCAAGCAGGAAGAATCAGTCATACGAGTGTTGCCAATCTGGAGAGACTCCTTCTAAACGCCCACATCCCGTCTTCTGTGAAAGTGCCCTTGTAGCTGAGAGCATTCCTTGTTCCAGGAAGATACTTCCTGTGTTACGGAAAGACAGCTGGGCAGCCAGTCCAAAGTCTGCAGCTGGAGAAGTCCATGTGCTATGTAGAGCTGTTCTGGATCTCTTCTGCAGACACGCTTCCAAAGGAGCTTAAGAAACCCCAGCCCAGGCATTGCTCCAAAGCAATAGAGATGGAGGGAGGGAGGGATACAGCGGTGAATTTCACATATTCTTACCACCAGTTCACCACACCAATTCTGTGCATGCACCTGGCCTCGAAAACGTGGCTAAATAGGACAGTATTATGTCTGAGCGGGTGGGGGACCCATCCGCAGTCACTGGTTTGTCCGAACCGGTCCGAACCAGCTGAATACCAGCTCTGGATGGATAGATGGATAGATAGATAGATAGATAGATAGATAGATAGATAGATAGATAATAGATAGATAGATAGATAGATAGATAGATAGATAGATGATATAGATGATGGTAGATAGATAGATAGATAGATAGATAGATAGATAGATAGATAGATAGATAGATGATGGTAGATAGATAGATAGATAGATAGATAGATAGATAGATAGATAGATAAATAGATAGATAGATATAGATATAGATAGATAGATGATAGATAGATGATGATTAGTAGATAGATGATAGATAGATAAATAGATGATAGATGATGGATGATGATAGATGATGATGATAGATGATAGATAGATGATAGATAGATATAGATAGATAGATAGATAGATGATAGATAGATGATATAGATGATGAGTAATAGAAAGATGATAATAGATAGATAGATAGATAGATAGATAGATAGATAGATAGATAGATAGATGATGGTAGATAGATAGATAGATAGATAGATAGATAGATAGATAGATAGATAGATATAGATATAGATAGATAGATGATAGATAGATGATGATTAGTAGATAGATGATAGATAGATAAATAGATGATAGATGATAGATGATGATAGATGATGATGATAGATGATAGATAGATGATAGATAGATATAGATAGATAGATAGATGATAGATAGATGATATAGATGATGAGTAATAGAAAGATGATAATAGATAGATAGATGATAGATAGATAAATAGATGATGATGATGATAGATAGATAGATAGATAATGATAGATAGATAGATAGATAGACAGACATAAACAGATCATATATAAATAGAACGATGTGTATGTGTGTGCAAGAGAGAGAGAGAGAATAACAGATAGATGAGAGAAAGACGATGATGATGATGACAGACAGATAGACAGATGAGAGAGAGGGAGACAGAGAGATAGAGACAAAGCTGGATGGACAGAGCAATTCATGAAGGAGAACATTTGTAGCTCAGGGTTGAAATGAGGGGTCTTTGGTACTCTCTGAGCTTGGTTGTTTTCTTGCAGACATTTCATTACCCAAATTAGGTTAATATCAATGGTGGGATTCAAATAATTTAACAACCGGTTGTCTGCCCTAATGATTTCTTCCAGCAACCAGTTCACCAAACTGCTCAGAAAGTTTAACAATCGGTTCTCCCAAAGTGGTGCCAACTGGCTGAATCCCACTACTGGTTAATATCCTCAGTGCATAGAAAATTGGTTAAAGATGCTAACTTTATATTAATTATGTTCCAACATTGTGGGATTTTTCAGAAGCTGGGGGAAAAAAAAGTGAGGAACACCAAGTGTGAAGAATTGCCAAAAGGATTATTCTGAGAAATTAGAAAAATATTATATTCTGGACTGGACTGGACTGGACTGGGCTGGACTGGACTGGACTGGACTGGACTGGATTCAAGACATGTGTAATTCATCTATTGTTTTTTTTTAAAGCCATCTTTTCTACTTGTCTTAAAACAATGTGGTCCTTTTGGCCCAAATTTCATTACATTTTACAATTGTTCCTTCTCGGTTGAATACCTCCAAACAATTGATTGGAACTTCCATACAATACCCAACAATAAGGAAAATAAAAGCAATTAACTCTTTTGATTCTCTACCCAAATAAAAATTAAAAAATAGCTTAACCTTTTTCTCCTTTTGTTACTCTTATTTACTGGATATTTCTCTTCCTGCAACTGGAGAGTATGTTTTTGCCACCTGCAATCTTCTGTGCTAATTCTCAGCTTTTAAGGTTAGCCATGAATAGTTAAAGGGATTCCTTTGTCAGAGGTTAGAAGTATATTAAATTTGTGTGTTTGTGTGTGTTTCTGAATGAGAAGGGATAAGGGAAAATTTCCCTGACCATCTGGATCTCAAAGAGATTGAGTGGAAAAAGAAAGTCTTGGCTATTGTCAGTTTTCCTTTCTGGAGGGTTTTGAAAACATCGCTTCCAATACACGGCTCTTCCAGCCAGCCAAAGGAATAAGAGCAGAGAAACTCTGAAGTATTTTTCAGAAGGAACTCTATGAGAAGAAGAGAGATGAGGATGGAGCAATTCTCTCACATCTAAAGGAACAATGCTTCTTTGTCCAGAACGATCTGTTAATCAACTCTTGACATTCTTTGACCTTTCCGCTTTGGCCAGTCTGCAAAACTCTGAAATGATTTTGACCCACAGAGGCCTTTCATGGGGGAAAAAAAAAGAAGAATTCCAAATCAGTTTGTTGATGAAGATACTCAGTCATCCATGTGGGGCAATCTGGAAGTTGAGTCATGGCCACTGGATTTCTTTTCTTCTTGGTTCAAAACATTTTGCTGCTAATCCAAGTAGCTTCTTCTCTCTGAGCAAGAGGGTTCAAGGGACCCCATAGATGGCCTCCATGGAAGTTTCTAATCTGGATAGGGTTGTAAATCCTTCTCTTTAGTGGGTTGTTATGTGTGACTTTCCGGGTAAACCTGTGAAGGAGTCCAGTGGAAAATCCTTCCTTCAACAGAGGTTTAGAATCTGTTGTGACCTAGGCTTACTGAATCATTACAAGACACAATTAGTCCCAAATATTTTATTGTAACAGGTGAGAACTACGTTCATTCCCAGCTGAGTCCCAATTTGTTGCAAAGCAAGTCCTTGGGAAGAAGTCCTTGGAGATAATCACCAACCTTTCTCTTCTTTGACACCCTGCCAAAGGCCTTACTGGGCAAAGCCCCACAAAGTTCAGAAACAAACAAGAGACGTCGACTGGAAACAGAGTTAACAACGTTGCTTTCCTGAAAAGGGCCCAAGTGCCTTTGTTTCTCTTTTAAGCCTTATGGGAGAGGCCAATAATCTCCTAGCCTTACTCCCGAGTCATCCCTTTTGCTTTAGCTGCTCTTGCCTTCTGGTAGCTCTGTGCATGTGTGCACTAGGAACAGGCTTCTCCTGTTCCTCTGCCTCTCTGCTGTCCGACTCTGGGGGCTCCGGAGTCCGTGCATCACTCCCAGATGCCCCTGGCCCCATCTCTGCCTCCGACGCAGAGCCCTCATCCAGGCCTTCCCCAGCCTCCAGGATTGGCCCATGTTCCTCCCCAGCCTCCCCACTGTCCGACTCCACTGCCAGCTCCGCAGGCTGCTGGTGGACCACAACAGAATCATAGAATCACATGGCTGAAAGACAACTTGGAGGCCTTCTGGTCCAATCCCCTGCTCAAGACAGGAGAACTTATACCATCCTAATCTAATGGTGGTTCAGCTATTTTTGTAAACCTCCAGTAATGGAGCATCCACAACTCCAGGAGACAAGATCTTCCTCTGATTAATTGTTGTCACTGTCTGGAAATTCCTTTTTGTCTGTTTGATAAGCTTCCATCCATCACTTCTTGTTCTGCCTTCAGGTGCTTTGGAGAATAGGTTGACTCCATCTTCTTTGTAGCATCCCCATAACTATTGGAAGACTGTTATCATGCCCTCTTCCCCATCCTAAGGTGGAGGCCTCAGACACAACTTGCTCCCCATTTTTTAAAGCTGCTCTTGCATCAAACACCAGGAAGATCAGGACCAATTCATAGGTTCACCAGGGAGGTCATGCTTAACAACCCACCTAAGAGATTTAGGAGTGAGGACCCTTAAAGGCTCTCAGCCTACTCACCTAATGAGCCTATCCAGATCAGGTGCAGAAATAAAATCACTCTGGAGAACATCTATGGGGTCTTCTTAACCAACTTGCTCAGGCTGAAGAAGCTACTTGCATAATGGTAGCCAAATACGTCCCTAGGTTCTGCCTGGATTTATCTTCCCAATAAGCAACTGAGTTGGTAGATCATTTAAAAGCAGTTTATTAGGGTACCCTGATAAAGTGGGATCTCTCTATAAAAAGGGAGAACTCGTGACCCATCTTACATTCCTTTTTATAGTTAACACAACAAAGAAAAACGAAAGAGGAAAGTTGATTGGACAAGATAAAAGTAGCCTGCCCTTTGCATAGCAAATCAGTTACATGTAGTCAAACATGTTACATATGTACATCCCATAATATCACCCATGTTCATCAACATGAGGTCAGAAGGGGCATCCATTGTAAGGAAAAAGGTTGTTTGGAGTTCACAAAAGAGATAAACCAGACCCCAAATTTGTATTAATCAACTTTTTTCTTATCTGGAGCTAGTCTCCAGCCTGTTTATCAGTTTAGGAATGTTAAAAGCTAATAAACCTGAACATCATTTTAAAAAAATAAATCAAATTAAAATACAAAGTAATGAGGTTAGTTAGCAATTTACAAAATCCATGTCATGTGCCCCTCAAGAAGCAGAGAAATATTTTGGAGAAAAAGAAAAAAAGTCCAGTTGCCATGGCACAACTTCCAGACAACTCTTATCAATTGTAACTCACTGTGTAATGCCATGTCATAGACAGAAAGGTTGATTGGAGTAAGACTCTGCATCTAATTAGCAGAGGACACTATATTTTCTCTGTGACCTTTTAAATCAACTTCTGAAAGCAAATCCTTGGCTCATCCCAACTCAATTTTTTTTAAAAAAAAGTAGTGCCATTTTATGCTATCACACAGACAACAGGAACAAATCCCTAAATTGTTGTCAACGTTCCTTTTAAAGTAAAGTTCCTTTTGAAGCAGTTGAATCCCCCCAAAACCCCTCCGTACAGTTATTGGCTTTATATTTTATTTATTTGTACAATTTATAATCTGCCTCAAGGTGACCAACAATGAAAACATAAAACATAAACAGTTAAAATGTCACCCAAAGAGTTGAAACGATGATTCAAACTAAACTCGGATGAAAATGGCTCTACCGAGCCTATTCCAAAGAGAAAATGTATATACAGTATATACAAAGACCTCTCAGCAGTTAAAACGAGGGCCAAATGGCCACTTTCCAGGGAAATATATATTTTCTAAAACGGTGATTGTCCTTTCCTCCACCTTGGATCATGGTTCTCAGGCCCTGAAGTGAAAGGAAGGAAGGAAGGAAAGAAACCTCAATCTTAATTTAGTGTCAGGTAAGAGTCTAGGACAGGGATGTGAAACTCGCAGCATCACATTGTCGTCACGTGACATATCGTGACTTTTTTCCCCTTCACTAAAACAGGGATGGCGTGGCCAGCATGTAACGCATCCGGCCCGTGGGCCACGAGTTTGACACCCCTGGTCTAGGACAACTTGCCACGGCCACCTTGCAGTGGTCAAGTCACAGTGGCCAACTCGCCATGAGATACGACAGCCAACTCGCCCAGGGGTGGGTTCTACTTACCTTTACTACCGGTTTACAAATGGGGACGCATGTGCTTCTGTGCATGTGCAGAAGCTTCCAGATGACATTGGAGTTGGTGGGCGGAGCCTCCCGCCAGTTTTACTACCGGTTCTTGTGAACCGGTCTGAACTGGGGGGCAACCCACCACTGAACTCGCTGCAGGACAGGAGCTACAGTAGTGGCCAAATTTGTGGAAACCTTTTGGGGGGAAGTGTGTTTTTGAGGTTTGATGGCTAATAACACCACTTTTTTGTTGGAGTTTCAAAATAATCCTATTCCACTGCGGGAATGGCCTGGGACTATCCCAGACCTTCACCCAATTGAAAATCTATGGAGCCGACTAAAGAAACTTGCTAGTCAGACAAGACCCATCAAAAAAAACCCAGTTTTTCTTGGTTTCACATTAGAACAGCTGCAGAACTAAAAGACTTGGCTCACTCCATGGGAAGACATTGTAAGGCCATAATTCATGCTACAGGTTACCCAACGAAGTATTAAATGACAGGGTGATCATTTTTGTATATCTCATTTTTTTCTATGGTGATCATTTTTGTATATCTCATTTTTTCTATGTGTTTCACTTTTTCTTCTTTCTACTGTAACTGCTATTCTAAGAGCAAATCCTTCATAAAAGTTATTGCATTACAGTCTTCAATAAATGATCTTTCCACTGATATATAATTTTATGGTACTCCTCTCCCCCCAAAAAAAGTGGTGTTATTAGCTAGTTTTAGAAAATACACTTTTCCCAAAAGGCTTCCACAATTTTGGAAACCTATTGTACACTAATATCAAAGAAAAGGTGGAATAGAATCATAAAAGGAAGGATGCCAAAGGAGGACAACATGAAAGATGACAAAAACTAAAATGCTTTTTCTTCTTATTTTAAATTAAATTAAATTAAATTAAATTGTTGAATTGTCCTGTCTCGGGTTATTTCACGGCGAATTGGGCATGGTGAGATGATGAAGAGGTTCTCTCCATCAGCTGCCATCTTCCCTGTTTTGTTTTGTTTTTCTTTCTTTTTTGGGAACCCAACAAAAAGGCAAGAAAATCTATTTTCAATTCCTTGGTGAGATTTTTAGTGCAGAAATCAAACCTTCTCCAAGTGCCTTCGCTCGGTTTTCAGGAGAGAGGAGGGGGGGGGTCCCATGAGACTTTGCTTGGAATGTTGGGGAAATGCAATTTCCCTGAAATAAAGCAATTTCCTTGCTTTAGAATTGCGTTCTTCCTTTCTGGGAATGTCAACATCTGGGCATTGCGTAATGTATAACCTAATCATCTTCCAAAATGCTTGTCGGATGCTAAAATGGCTACTATGCAGGGGTGGGACGCTGGGGGTTCGTAGGGGTTCGGGAGAACCTCTAGCGAAGATTCTGTGCAGTCCAGAGAACCCCCAAATCCCACGCCTGGCTGGCCCCGCCTATTCCTCCCCTCCCCTCTCAGGAATTCCAACGTGGCCCATTTTGGGTGCAGATAAGTGCAGGGCACACGCAGAGGCTTGGGGAGGTCGAAAAACGGGCCTACCAGAAGTTCGGGAAGGCCAGAAATGGGCCCATTTCCAGCCTCCAGAGGGCATCTGGAGCCTGGGGAGTCCATTTTCGCTCTCCCGGAGGCACGAGACTCCAGGGAAGGTAAAAACACCCCCTCCCCAGTTATGGTGCAGGAGGCCAAATAGGCCACACCCACCATGGCCACGCCCACCTAGCAACCAGGCAGAGAACCCCTTGTTAACATTTTTGAAGCCCACCCCTGCTACTATGGATATAATCTGTCAGGAATAATTTGTCTCTTTTTTTTTTGTCTGAAGTGGTACGGGGGTCTCCTCTTTGAGCAGGGGGTTGAACTAGAAGACCTCCAAGTTCCTTTCCAATTCAGTGCCCCCCCCCCAACCTTTTGGACACCAGGGACAAGTTCCATAGAGAGAGGTTTTTCCGTGGACCGAAGGGGGCACGGTTTCATGTACTTCCTTGCATCCCATGAATGGGGTTTCACTTGTTTGTGTGGCCCGGTTTCTGGCATGCTGTGGCCCGGTCCACAGACCCCGGGGCGGAGCGTTGGGGACCTCTGTGTTAAATGATGGATGGCATGTATGAAAAACTTCTATCCCCAGCTCCAGACGTAGCTTTATCTCCTGATATGTAAATTGTTTGTGTTCGCCTGGAAAATCAGAGTACAAGTAGTCCTTGAGTTACAACACTTCATTTAGCGACCGTTCGAAGTTACAACAAGCCTGAAAAAGTGACTTATGACCATTTTTCATGCTTACGACCATTGCAGGATCTCCATGGTCACATGATCAAAATTTGGATGCATGGAAACTGGCTCACATTTATGATGGATGCTGCGTCCTAGGGTCACGTGATCCCCTTGTGCAATCCTTCTGACGAGCAAAGTGTCAACTTGCAAAGCTTTCAAGTTGCCATGAGCAGGAGGGAGGGAGAACTGATAGAGCTGATTGATTTCCATAACTGAAGCTGCATTCCATAGATGCTTTCTTACCGCAATCAGTAGAAGGGTGTTGGGTTTCACAGCCAGCCAAAGTGGTTAATTGGAGAATGTGATTTATGACATGGCCAGGGAGGAGGGGAGAGACAGGGTCATAGGGGAACATAAATCTACATAAGATTAGTTCTAACTGCATCCGAATATAGCTGAAATAATAATAAATGACTGTATTTCTTTTGAAGTTTGGCTCATGGCTCATGAATTAATTAGAGCATCTTTCGGAAACTTCACACAAAGTCAACGGGGAAGCCATGTTCGCTTAATGATCAAGTGATTCATTTAACAACTGCCGTAATTCAGTTATCAACAGTGGCAAGCAAATTCACTTAACAACTGTCTTGCTTAGCAACAGAAATTTTGGACTCAATTGTGGCCGTAAATCAAGGATTACCTGCATAGCTTCATTTCTAAAAGATAAGATGTACATGGAAGAAAAATGCTGAATCCTGTTCCATATTATTCTTGGACAGGTATATTTTGGGATGGGCATTTTTGGGAATAAAGAGAGTGGTGCGGTGGCCTAGAGGTGGAGCTCTTGCCTCACAATCAGGAAGCTGTGAGTTCGATCCTAGGTAGAGGCAGATATTTCTCTCTCTGGGCCCGATGAGAATATATCTGCCGAACAAAACTCCACATTGGCAATAGGAAGGGCACCTGGTCAGTAAAACACTCTGCTAGCTCCATTCAGTTGCCCAGACTCCACCCCACAAGGGATTATGGGGTCATTAAAAGAAGATGATGATGATTTTGGGGGATGAAGAGAGGGAGACTGAAGGAAAAACCCACAATGCAGTGTGAATGTCAGGAGGAGATCTATCTCCTTTCGCTTCAACCTCTCTGGACCAAAGACTTGATGCTATCAACTCTATGGGAAAGAGCGCATAAGACATCAAAATGGATTACAAGAACTCCTTGTAGCAAAAAAAAAAAATTACACCTATGGCTTCAGGAGAAAAGGAGGGGCAAAAAAACCCCACCAACCCCTCCCTCTTGGCATCTGGCAAGTTCTCCCTATCTCCGAAAGTCGGGAGGGATGGGGGGAAACATAACCTTGAAATAAAAAAAGAAAAAGGGACAGAGGAGCAAATGTCACGAAGAAAAAAAAAATGACACTGGCTCCGAGGGCTTCAGAGTCTACATTTACTCTGCAGCTCATATGTATTGCACTAACAGTGCTGACATGGCACCGTTTTCCAGAAGTGTCACTGTATTTCAATTTAGAGATCCTGACATTCTTGGGAACTTGTAATTACACCATAAAGACATTGATAGATGCAGCTGGAAACCCAGATGCATTTTACGGCCTTTCAAAACGGTGGAGGGGGCTAATAATTTGGGGTGTATGTATATTCCTTAAATAATATCTGATCTCAATCTTTTCCTCTCAAACCAAGTCACTGCGCTAGCTCTGATTGCTTTCTGACATAGTCACATAAATTAAAGACCGTGCCTGTAAGATCCCTGGTTAATTAATGTCGGTTTATTCTTTGCTGTACTTTGGCAGACAAAAGAAAACGACTGATCGCTTAAAAAAAAATAGAGTATAAGAAAAACAAAGGAAGGAAAGAGAACCAGGTGGGCTGCTGGGGATTCGCAGGAAAAACTCTAGCTAGGATTCTGTGCAGTTCAGAGAACCCCCAAATCCCATTCCTGGCTGGTCCTGCCCACCCTGCCCCGCTCCTCCCAGGAGTCCCGACAAAGCCCATTTTGGATGCAAATAAGTGCAGGGCGCGCACAAAGGCTCAGGAAGGGCGAAAAACGGGCCTACCGGAAGTTCAGGAAGGCTGGAAACAGGCCTGTTTCTGGCCTCTAGAGGGCCTCCGGAGCCTGAGGAGGCCGTTTTCGTCCTCCCGGAGGCTTTAGCAAAGCCTCCAGAGCCCGGGGAGGGCAAAAATGCCCCCCCACCATGGTGCAGGAGGTCGACTAGGCCACGCCCACAATGGCCACGCCCACCAATCAAACAGGCAGCGAACCCCTTGCTAAAATTTTTGAAGCCCATGCCTGAAGAGAACTAGAACTTTTAAGTTCTCTGCTCTACTACTACCATGTTTCCCCGAAAATAAGACCCTGTCTTATATTTTTTGAACCCCGAAATAAGTGCTTGGCCTTATTTTTAGGGATGTCTTATTATTTTGGGGCCCATGGAGCAAGACGGGGCTCCTTTTTGCTGTCTTACCTGATTTCCAGCTCTGTCTTCCTAACCCTAACCAGAGGAAATGGTGGGGACTGACTGCGCATGCGTTTAAATATTTTCGAGGAGGGCTTATTTTCAGGGAGGGCTTATTTTAGTGCATGCTTTCAAAAGCCCGATTGGGCTTATTGTCAGGGGATGTCTTATTTTAAGGGAAACAGGTTAACAATGATACTGGATATATTTCCTCTTGTTCCTCATACAAGGCCTTCGAACTCCATAGGGAAACCTCAAGCTTTCAACCCAAATCCATATCTGGAATTTTAAATGTCCTAAAAAGGCAACTGAAGATCAGAGGACCTGGAGCTTCTTCTCTTGATAAGAAGGGTTCCACCAGAAATGGATTCCAACCATGTTTTGATGACGATGAGGTTATCCATTCGGTCATGTCCAACTTGTGGTGATTCTATGGGCCACGTCTCTCACACATCTTCCAAACTTGCACTACTTCTTTGAGTTGTTGTATACTCTGGCTGGTGTCAGCTTTGAGGGTGAACCATTGTGTAGCATGTGGGTGATGATCAGGTCCAGGTAGAAGAAGACAAGACATGCAACTTGACTTCTTGAGGTCTCCATTCCTATCCCTGGCATCTCATATGGAAGAATGAACAGAGCCAGCAATACTAGAGATGCCACTACAGGTCATTACAAGCTTTAGTAAGACCACACCTAGAATACTGCATCCAGCTTTCGTCACCACACTATTAAAAAAAGATGTTGAGACTCTAGAAAGAGTACAAAGAAGAGCAACCAGGATGATTAGAGGACTGGAGACTAAAACATACGATGAATGATTTCAGGAACCGGGCCTGGCTGATCTAGTGAAGAGAAGGACCAGGGGAGACATGATAGCATCTTCCAATATTTGAGGGGCTGCTACAAAGAAGAGGGAGTCAAGCTATTCTCCAAAGTACCTGAAGGCCAGACAAGGAACAATGGATGGAAACTGACCAAGGAGAGATTCAACCTAGAAATAAGGAGAAATTTTCTGACAGTGAGAATAATCAACCCATGGAACAGAAGTTGTAGGAGCTTCATCACTGGAAGCTTTCAAGAAGAGACTGGACTACCATCTGTCATAAATGGTGTAGGGTCTCCTGCTTGGGGGGAAGGGGGTTGGACTAAATGACCTCCAAGGTCCCTTCCAACTCTGTTAATCTGTTAAATCTGTTAAATCATTAAAGCAGAACCACATTTATAAGCTCCTGCTCAAGCAGTTTATTTTCAGGCTAAAAAAGAAAGCTAGGAAGAAAAAAACATCCCCTTTTAATGAAAAACTTCCATATTATTTCTGAAGGCTACAGAATCCTTGGGGACAGTCGTGATTTCAAAAAACTCAGGTCCAGTGTAATTATTTTACGATCCGATCAACTATGATTCATTTATGTGTTTATTTATTCATTATCCGAAGATGATCTTTGAGGCCACCGGGATACATTACACGTTTTACCTTTATTTATTTTTGATTCTTTATTATTTCAACAAATTCCCTTCGATAAATAACAAAATGAGACAAAATTGGGAAAGAAATCATCCCAGGAGTTGAGCTAACTTTCTTTGCTGAATGTTTACTCAACCTGGCCTGTCAATTTTCCCGGGTCGAGAGCTGAACAGAAGGACACGTCAAAAATAAATGCTCTCCTTCCCAAACCCCCAACTAAAATCAAAGAAAACTGCAAAATAATAATAATAATAATTCCAAAGCACCGGAAGACAAGACAAGAAACAATGGATAGGAAATTAATCAAGGAGAGAAGCAACCTGGAATTAAGGAGAAGTTTCCTAGAAGACATCCAAGGTCGCTTCCAACTCTGTTTTTCTACTATTCTCCAAAGCAACTGAGGGCAGCAAAAGAAAGAACAGATGGAACACCATCAAAATGAGATCCAACCTAGAAGAAAGGAGAAATTTCCTAACAGTAAGAACAATTAATCTATGGAACGGCTTGCCACCAGAAGTTGTGGGCGATCCGACAATAGAGGTTTTTAAGAAGAGATTGGAAAAACCATTTATTCAGACTGTATAGGGTCTTTTAATTGAGCAGGGGGTTGGACTAAAAGACCTCCAAGGTCCCTTCCTGCTCTATTCTGATTGATTGATTGATTGATTGATTGATTGATTGATATTGATTTTAAAAAGTGGTGGTATTCAGCTGGTTCAGACCGGTTTGGGCGAATCGGTAGTGGCAATCTGCAGGTGGCTCGCCCATCTTCCCTGGCACTATGCCGTCCTATTTGGCCATCTTTTCTAAGCCGCAGGCATGTGTGCAAGCCATGCACATTTGTGCAAGCCACACACGCACACAAGCAAAGCATGCTGATCTCCGCTCCTTCCGTCGAGGCCTAAAGACTTGGCTGTTTGAACAAATGGGCTGATACTTTGGATTTTATTATTTATTTGTCCCTGTTTTAATTGGTTTTTAATTAGGATTTTCCTTTATTATTGTATGTTTTTAACTTGTGTTCGCCGCCCTGAGTCCTTTGGGAGAAAGGCGGCATATAAATATTTGTAAATAAAATAAATAAATAAATACGTTTTCGGTGCGCGGCAAGCTGGTGGTGAAATTATATGAAACCCACCTCTGATTCGAAGCTCCACCACTTCCTATTGTTCTGAATGTTTAGAGTATTACATTTTTTTAAAAAAGAACTCCTGTTACCAGAGAGACAAGCCTCACTTCTGAATGCTTGCTTACTGAACAGAAATTCAGTAAAAATGTCACACGGAAGGTTTTCAATGAATGCATTAAAAGCTAATACGAAAGGCCTTTAGGCCAACATATGTCTAGCTAAAAAACCTCTGGGGCTGTCTGAATCCATTAAAAAGCCAGGAACAACAAAAAAAGCCTGAGCAGCTTCATCTTAATAGAAAAATTAAGCGATCCTTTGCTAGGTCAGCGATGAACAGTAAAGAATCTCTTGTTTTACCTAGAAGCAATTAGAAAGCAGACTTTTCACCGGAAGATTTAATGTATCCTTTGTCATCATTGCTTACAGCATGCTTAAGGGGTTATTTAGGATCCGAGGCACCGGTACATGATTATATTACCTATATCTTTGAATGCTCTTTCATAATTAAAAAAAAAAATCATTTCCCGTTAATTAAATCGCCCTCAGTCCAGAGAAAAATTTGATTATTCCAATCCTGGGTCAAATGGCAAAGACAAGAAAGTCATACAAATCAGATAACTTGGTGCCATTTGCTATATATTAGGAAAAGAAAAAATAATCTCTTTGTGGGAAATCCTTTCCTTTTTATTTGAGCAGAATTGCTATAGGAGGAGGACAGGCACCGGCTGGGGGTGGAGTCAAGAGAGGAACGAGCCTAGAGTCATTGCATTCTCACAAGCGGTCCAACCCCTCCTGAATTCTTATCTAGCACCAATGTAGTTCTGACCATTATTTGTCTAGATTCTTGTCTATACACAAGTGAAATCGATCAACGTAACTGGTCTGATTCTTTCAGGTCAAAAAGGGGGCTGTGAAAATATGTACAGACCCCTCACATCCTGGACATAAATTGTTCCAACTTCTACCCTGAAAATGACACTATAGGGCAGGGGTCTCCAACCTTGGCAACTTTAAGACTTGTGGACTTCAACTCCCAGAATTCAGCAAAGCTGGCTGGGGAATTCTGGGAATTGAAGTCAACAAGTCCCAGAGTCCCTTGGAGTTGGGCGGCATAGAAATGCAAATAAATAAATAAATAAATAAATAAATAAATAAATAAATAAATAAATAAATAAATAAATTTGCCAAGGTTGAAGAGCCCCGTTATAGGGCATTGTGCACCAGAACAACTAGACACAAGGACAGTTTTTTCCACATTGCCATCACTCTGCTAAACAACTAATTCCCACAACACTGTCAAACTACTTAGTAAGGCTGTATTACTATTATTTTTCTCATTTTTCCTATTACTTATCTCCTTTCCTACGTCATTTGTATCTTTACAATTGATATTGTTTTATTTAGTTTCCTAGTACAATTTATGTTGATTGCTTATTTAGTATCCTGTGACTACACACTGAGTGTTGTATCTTATGATTTATGATGAATGTATTTTTATGACAAATATGATCATGATTTATCACTTATAGCTTCCACGTACACTGAGAGCTTATGCACCGAAGACAAATTCCTTGTGTGTCCAATCACACTTGGCCAATAAAGAATTCTATTCTGTTCATGCCTGACAATTGCTGAATGTAAGATCAAGGTCAACAGTAGCAGAATATGAGATTCTAGGCAAATCCAACTTTCACAAATGAAAAATAGAAATTGTCATTACCTTAAGGGGAACAACCTTAAGATAACAATTTAAGCATAATAGCCCAATAACCACTAATGGCGGTTTACAAACAAGAATCACAGATAGGAAAAATTGAACAAACTACACAAATCAGAATGCAGGTAGTCCTTGGTTTCCGACTACAATCAAGCCCAACGTTTATGTTGTTAAGGGAGAAATTTGTTAAGTGAGGTTTGCCCCATCATACGACTTTTCTTGCCACAGTTGTTAAGCATAGAAATGTAAATCACATGACCATGGGGACTGCTGCAATGGTTAGAAGTGTGAAAGATGGTGGTAAGTCACTTTTTTCGGTGACGTTGTAGTGACTAAGTGAATTTTGTAAATTAACCTGTAGAACTGTTAACCTGTAGAACCAATGATGGTACCAATGCAATATGTTGTATTCAGTGGTGGGTTTCAAATTTTTTTACTACCGGTTCTGTGGGCGTGGCTTGGTGGGGTTAGCATGGCTCGGTGAGCGTGGCTTGGTGGGCGTGGCAGGGGAAGGATACTGTAAAATCTCCATTCCCACCCCACTCCAGGGGAAGGATACTGCAAAATCCCCATTTCCTCCCAATCAGCTGGGACTTGGGAGTCAGAGAATAGATGGGGGCAAGGCCAGTCAGAATTTTTACTACCGGTTCTCCAAACTACTCAAAATTTCCGCTACTGGTTCTCCAGAACTGGTCAGAACCTGCTGAAACGCACCTCTGGTTGTATTATTATGATCGTCCATCATTGCTTTCATTGTCGGATGACAACTATTCCTCTTTCCTTGGTGATACTATTGGGAGGTTGCAAAAATCAAATCCAGAAGCATACACAGATAAACTGATTCCACAAGATTCATTAACTTCTTTATACACATAATAACAGATGAAGTATTTACAATATCAATAGTTGATTCTTCTTCAACATAATAGCAATTACAACACAAGGCAGGAGAGAACTGTTAGCAGAGCAGACAGCATGGACACACTAGTTTCTCTTTTCTCAGCACAGACTCAGAAGCTGCAGACTAAGACACGCCCTGGCTCCAGTCTGTCTCAGCTCCCAATTGGCTGACCTTGTTACTATGTCTTCCCAGTCATGAATATTCTAACAGATGTCCCACTGGGACATATTGAGGTTGCCTCTCTTAAGATCATAGAGAAGTTGACTCAATCTCTAATCTTAGGATTTAATCTATCCTATATTCTTCTTGTCTTCTGAATGATATAGGCATAGAGAAACCACGGAGATCTTCCCTATTAAGGTCTCAGAATAAACCATAAAATGAAAACATGTGAGCTATTTGTCTCCACAATGCTGGCTTTTAAACAAAACCCAAAAAAATAAATGTCAATTGTTGGGTTGCAAGGCAACACAATGCACTCTGATTAAAAGAAATCCCTCGACGATTGTATTCTGTCTTTACAGATAACGCCATAATGAGCAAATATTTACTTACATTCCAGGGTGCACATAAAGGCAGGCAGCCACGCACACATACCCTTCTTTCTCGGGTATTTAAAACATTATTAAGCAACATTTGTTGGGAAACAGAAGCTGGATATATTAGCATCCCCTGGATACACCAGGATCGCTGAGAGAGATCATTCAATTTAGATCATATTACCCTGTATAGAATTGTTCATGAGCAATGTTATGAAATGTTGCTTTAGGGAGCCGTCAAAACTCCGGGAAAATATTTTGCAGCAACTCAAGGATAAACTGAGAGAACATTACAAAGTCAAAGAGCTGACTGAATGGAGGTCATTTCAACTCTGACACAGAAAAGAGGGAGGTCTAGCACAAGGTGAGGGGGGGGAGCTACAAAAATATAGATTTTTGTTAACCTACACCATCACCCTTTCATATAAAGGTTGAATTTTGTTTCTGCTGTTGTACCGCTAATAACAAAAGAAGAGAAGAAGTAGCCCTTGCAGGTAGTCCCAGATGGAGCAGGACCACTAGACTGCCTCTGAAACAATGGTTAAGCCCACACAAAAAGGGAAATCTGAAACTCTGGGTAAATGTAAGTACTGCTTTCAAATTGTGGTGGTGTTGGAGAAGACCCCTGAATGTCCCTCAGACTGCAAGGAGATCCAATGTCAATCCTGAAGGAAATCAACCCTGAATGTCCTTTGGAAGATCTTGAAGCTGAAGCTCAAATACTTTGGCCACCAGATGAGAAGAGAGGACATCTTGGAGAAGACGCTGATGTTGAGAAAGATGGAAGGCCAAAGAAGAAGAGGGCGGTAGAAGATGAGATGGTTAGATAGTGTTATCAACACAATGGGCAAAGTCAGGGAGACAATGAAGGACAGGAAACTTGTCCTCCACTGGCCACCAAAGAAGAGGAGAGGACTTCTTGGAGAAGACCCTGATGTTGGGAAAGATGGAAGGCCAAAGAAGAAGGAGACAGTAGAAGATGAGGTGTTAGATAGTGTCATCAATGCAATGGCCAAACTCTGGGAGACAGTGGAGGACAGGGAGACCTATCCTCCACTAGCCTCTAAATGAGAAGAGAGGACTCCTTGGAGAAGACCCTGATGTTGGGAAAGATGGAAGGCCAAAGGAGAAGGGGAAGGCAGAGGATGAGATGGTTAGATGGTGTCATCAACACAACGAACATGAATTTGGGGAAACTCCAGGAGATAGTAGGAGGACAGGGAGGGCCTGGCGTGCTGTGGTTCATGGGGTCACAAAGAGTCGGACACAATTTAGTGACTGAATAACAACAAATGTGTATACACAATGTAATCATGTAAAACAGAAAGAGTTAGGAACAAAACCCTTGTCCTCTTTACTTACTTTCAAGTGAATATGATCTCCAAAAATGTGGCCTTCATTTCAGCAGTTTGGAAGACTATCTTTGATTGAAGGACACATTCGACAGAAATTGATCTGTACAATTGGGGACAAGTATTTTTTAAATATATAAAAGACTGGGAATCTCCTATGGTTTTGAAAATGGGAGAATTAAATTGGTGATCTATGGTTTTGCTGATTAAAACTGGTTGAATATGGGAAGAAGACAAATTTATTGTCACTTTAAAGAGAGAGGAAAGATAGGGCGGTATAGAAATAAAATAATAATAATAATAATAATAATAATAATAATAATAATAATAATAATAATAATAATAATAATAAATTTGTTTGTAACTGCTGTGAAGAAGATCAGAAGTTCCTTATTTTAGTTATCTTTTCTTTTTTTCTTTTCCTTTCTTCTCCCCTGCCTTGTCTCTTCTACTTCTTCTTTCATCTTTTATTTCTTTTTTTCTTAATTTCACTCTACATAATTTCATGCTTATCTTTCACTTATGTGAAAATCTTTTAATAAGAATTATTTTGAGCTACAGAATCAAGCAATTTGTCTAATTATCAAATAAAAATACACAGAGGTACATGGAAATATGTTATATGGACCCAAAAAAGCAGTTTTTGAAGGGATAGTTATGGAGCAAATAAATGCTCTGCTCACCAGGCCATTTTTCAAAATTAAATATTTCTACCATCATTTTACTGTCCTCCCACCTCACGACATGACAAATGTCTTTGGTGTTCTTGTACAAGGAGAAGCATTGGATGGCATTCTTTGTGGAGAAACGACCACACTAAAAAAACTGGAAACTATCAACATCATATTGCATTCAAAATAGCTTTCATCTTCAAACTTTCATTTTTGAGGGTACACCAGAACAAAATGGAATTAAAACATGGAGGAAGGAGACGATCGAGCAAGGAATAACATTAAAGAAGGATACGGCTGAAGCATCTGACCTACCTTATGGAGGTCCCTGAACAGATGAAGAGTTGGAGGGGCTAAATGTAAAACCAATATGCTCAAGTGGAGGCTGTTAGCACATAACAACAAACCGTGTGAATGTAGAGACACACAGAGCCCGGCCCATCTGCTAATATGTTGACTAATACCAGATAATGACTTATTTTTGGCCAACAACAAAGCCAAGAAGATGACTTCATCAGCCAAGAGAATGTTTTAGGGAGGGGAGGAGGAGGAGGAGGAGGAGGAGGAGGAGGAGGAGGAGGAGGAGGAGAAGAAGAAGAAGAAGAAGAAGAAGAAGAAGAAGAAGAAGAAGAAGAAGAAGAAGAAGAAGAAGAATCTCAAACTGCAGTCAATATTGAAGTTTTCTATGTAACAAGTTGAACTCCCAGAATGAAAGTAAGCTACAGAGCCTCCAATAAATGAATAATATTTCTCCACCAGGATGGGTCATTTGAAGAAGTGCCTCAAATTCCATATATCACTTTCCAAAACAGCTGCATTAATTAATCCCTCCAGAATATATTATATCAGTTGAAATGCAAGATGGGGGAAAGGCAAATTAACTGGGGTGGGATTTTGTAGGTCTTCCTGTTCAGATGCTCACTGTAAATTCTTCCTCTGATAAGATTTCGAGAAATGTTTAATCTTTAAAGCATTAAAGAAACATTTTGAATCTCATAATAGAATCTGTTCTTCACCGCTATAAGACTCTATTAAGCCTACCAAACATTATCCAAATAGCATTCTTTCCGGACAGTATTTGGATATGTTTGCCTTTTAAATGAGTCTATAAATACTCTGCATTTATTTACCAGTTTGGTTAGGGTGATAATGGCTGAAGGAAAAGGCCAAAGCATTTATGATCAATCAGAGGGTGAGAGAAGGAATAGGGGCCCTTTTAGCAGAGTAAAATGTAGAGTATTATGCAGCAAGGCAGAAGCTATTAGCCAGATCAATATTTGTCCTAGTACCTTAATAAATCATTATATCAAACAGCAACTGCGGGATGAAGAAAACCTTATTCTACCAAAGGAGGATGTTTCCCATTTACAAAGAAAATGGCATTTAAATTCCAAAAAAACCCGAACTGAGGATCCAAAGGGAAAAACACAAAACACATGTAAGACAATTTAAGCATTTGGAATCGCTAGCACAACAAAACACAGAGGTCAACAGCATTGGCGCTTCCAAATTTAAGATGCTTATAAATATTTGAGATGTGGGAATCAAGCCAAGATCCGATCTGAACTGAATTAGGGAGCTTAAGATGTGAGGATCTGGCAAGATTCCGTTTCAATTTCCAGTTTTTCAGGTTTGAAGGACACAAGATTCGGTTTGAATCGATTAGCGATTTAATACGAGATTCAGCCGTGGAATGCAATAGGGAAATATCACAAGGTCTATGGAGTGTAGCTGTTTCCCTATTATTATTTTCTTTAATCAGACTAGGGCGGAAATAGCAAAGATGGTAATCCTTGAAACGAAACAACTTCAATGATTTCATGGTGTTTTTAAACACTCCTGCACAACTCCTTCAAGGACGGGCAAAGGAACTCATTGGTAGCCTCACTGCAATGAACAAGGACACAAATTCAGTTTTGCAGCTACTAAGATTGTTGGACGAGCAGGGACAAAAACAGCCAGGTAAGTGAAATGAAGCCTGGGAAACGGCTCCCTCGTCAGTCAAGAGGAGGGCTGATTTGCCATCAGCCTATCAAGTACTTAGAAGGTGAAGGCTGGGCAAAACAAGCAAATGACAGCCAACGACTTAAAAGCCAGCTATCAACACACCCCAATCAACATCTAAAGAACCCACATACAACAGACACCATATAAATACCACACAGAGAACAGCACACACTCTGCTAGAGAGAAGTTCCCTGAGGATGGGCTCCAGCATGAGTCCAAAAGCTCAGAAGACAAAATTTATGGTCCTGGTGACCAACCCAAGTTGGATCCTGTAATGTTACCCTGGGACACGTAGGGATAAAGGATAATTTAAGCAATCTTCAAATAACGCAGAAAATCCTATATACAGGTAGTCTTCAACTTATGGCCACAACTGAGCCCAACATTTCTATTGGTAAATGAGACAAGTGAATTTTGTATTGAATCTTTTTTTTTAAAAAAAAAAGACCTCCTCCCAATTTAAATATTAAACATTTTTTAAAAAAATAAAAATCAAAAACTCTTTAAAAGTAAGCTCTTACTAAGGACTGAACAATTCACCATCCTTTGACTATGTGCCTTGTTGAGATGGGATGCTTGTTGGTGTAACTCTGTTGGCAAAGTTAGCTGCTTTGCAAAAAGCATGTGATGGGATGCTTGTGCCACGTAACAAAAATTCCGACAAATGTTACATCTGTTGAAGAAAATATTTGTAGCTTGGAGTTGAAGGGTGGGGTCTTGAGGCCTCTCTTTGTTAGCTTGGAGGCTTTCTTACAGACGTTTCATTACCAAACTAGGTGTTATAACCCAGATCTCCAAACACGACAAACTCTCTGAAGTTAACTCAAAGTTTCCTTTATTAGAAATGCCGGCAACCCCGGGAAAAAATTTCTCTCTTACTGCAGGCTAACAAATCCGTCTGGCAGGGAGATGAATAGTTGTCTGCCACATCTATTCATCTCCGCCCTCTGCCTTTTATCTCCAGAGCTAGGGAGGGGCTTTGCTAGCAGTGGTGGCTCTTCTGTCCCAAAGACCGGCCCATAGATTTCCACTGCTCTCCTCTCCTCTGCCTTCTGAGCATCTGTGTGTCAGGTACTGGACCCAGCTGTTCCTCCTCTTCCTCATCAGCCACCTCCAGACTTGGGGGCTGTTGACTCTCCATCTGAGAGCTGATGGACAGCCCAGGCTCCACCTTGCTCTCTCTCTCTCTCTGACAACTCCACTCCCTCTTCCTCCTCGGAGCTCTCAGGTTGCCTTGATGCTGACTCTGACTCCCACGCCTTCTCCTCCTCCTCTGATTTGGCTGCCAGAGGGCACAACACTAGGTAACATCATCAGTGCTAGTAAGGGAGTAGGGTTTGTTTTAATTTGACACTAGTGCAGGGGTCAGCAACCTTAAACACTCAAAGAGCCACAAAAGTCCTAACCAGAAGCCCCCCGTTCAATTCTGGAGCCGACCAGAAATCCGGTTCCCACACCATAGAGTCTCCTCCTAGTGCGGCATCCTTTTTCCTCTGCCAGCCAGAGATCTGATTCTCCCACCATAGAGCCTCCTCCTAGCACGGCGTCTTTTTTCCTCTACCTGTCCTAAACGAAAGCTCTATCAATTGTGGAGCCGACCGGCGACAAGGAGCCGCAGCAGAGGGATGAAAGACCCACATGCAGCTCCAGAGCTGCAGGTTGCTGACCCCTGCACTAGTGGCATGCCCAAGAATCACACAATACCCAGGAAACTACCAACTCAGACAAACAAGCTAACAGTAAACAACATCCCATCAAGTCTCCACTCCCACTAACAATCACAAGGCAACCCTACTCCCTTACCAGCACTGATGCTGTTACCTAGTTTGGCAGTGAAGTGTCTGCAAGAAAACAACCAAGCTCAAGGACTCCACAGTGTTATATCGACTGCATATAAAGTTCACTACGAGTTCACTAGGAGCCTGGATAGCTCAGCAGACTAATGCATTGTAATTTAACTCCAGCTGTCTGCAATTAGTAAGTTCGAATCTCGCCAGGCTCAAGGTTGACTCAGCCTTCCATCCTTTCTAAGGTAGGTAAATTGAGGACCCAGTTTGTGGGGGCAATAAACTGACTTTGTAAAAATATATAAAAGTATGAAGACTATTGCTTAACGCATTGTAAGCCACCCTGAGTCTCCAGAGACGGGCGGCATATAAATCAAATTTAAAAAAAAAACTATGATACAAAGAAATGCTCTATTTAATTATAATCATCGTACAGCAAGCACAGTTTCTCAGAGCCACTCAGGCGATCGATAAATTCGACTCTGCTTTCTTCTTCTTTTTTCAGACAAATGTGCCGAATACAAACTCAAGCAGGATGGGGAAACAGAAGACTCAGAACAGCACAAAATGTTCTAATAGGTCGGTGCAGAAGAAGCGATAAAGCTCATTAACTCATGTTAATGCCAGAGGAGACCTCACAAGACCCAGCTTTCCCTTCAGCTCTGCCCCTCCAGGAAGGGTTGAGATTCCACAAAGTGAAAAGGCATCACATTTCCAAATCACCTGTAAGTCTCTTGGAAGTTTGAAGCCATTTATAGACTCAGGACTCAATGGGCTTGACTCAATCCAACCTCCTAACCCAACCATGTATTTGCATATAATAAATTTACAAGCATTTGCTAGCAAAATTACAACTGGGTTGATGGAAAACTCCTCCCTGTGGAGTCTCCTCTGGAAAAGCAAAGCCCTTTCCATATGGAGCCCAAACTCTTAATGGCTGCTTATACTACCTGCTCCTGGTTTGTAATTACTCGCTGGTGCCTTTGAAACAGACAGAAAACCACATTTTTACGGGTTATGGTATAACGGCTCCAGGCTGAGCTCATAAGGCTTACTCTCGGCATCCATTCTTGTACATAAGGGGGTTAGACAAAGATGTAGCCAAGGGCTCCTTGGTGCTCTCTGTGCTTGTGTGTTTTCTTGCAGATATTTCATTACCTAGACTAGGTAATATCATCAGTGCTAGGAAGAAATGGGGTTTGTGGGGGGGGAGAAGGAGGAGGAGGAGAGGGGGGACTATGGGGTCCTTGGTGCTCTCTGAGTTTGGTGATTTGGTGATTTGAGTTTGGTCATCCAAAGACAGCCGAGAATCCAGGAGGACGCCCAGATTGCGAACCCTATCGGAGGGAGTAAGAGTCTCCCCTCCACCCCCGATCATTAAAGTTGGAACCTCCAGATCCCGAGATGCCGGCATCCACAGCCACTCAGTCTTGGAAGGGTTGAGTCTGAGTCTGTTCCTCCCCATCCAAACCTGCACCACTTCCAGGCAATGGGACATCACGGAAAGGACATCACTAGGGTGGTCAGGGGTGGAGATGTAAAGCTGGGTATCATCAGCATATTGATGATACAGTACCTCACCCCAAAACCATGGATGATCTCACTCAGCGGTTTCATGTAGATGTTAAAGAGCAGGGGAGAGAGAACCGATCCCTGAGGTACCCCACAAGTGAGGGGCCTCTGGGAGGATCCCTGACCCCGCCCCCCTGCCCAAACAGACTGCAAGCGACCAGAGAGGTAGGAGGAGAACCACTGCAAAACAGTGCCTCCTATCCCTATCTCTCTGAGCCGCTGCAGCAGGATAACATGGTCAATGGTATCGAAAGCCGCTGAGAGGTCAAGAAGGATCAGGATGGAGGAGCAACCCCCATCTCTGGCCCGCCAGAGCTCATTTACTAGAGCGACCAAAGCTGCTTCCGTGCTGTGACCATGCCTGAAACCAGATTGGTAAGGATCGAGGTAGTCTGTTTCCTCCAGGAATTGAGGGAATTGCTGTGCCACCACGGACTCAACAACCTTCGCTAAAAAGCGAAGGTTGGAGACTGGATGGTAGTTGTAAGAACGTCAGGGTCCAGGCTAGACTTCTTAAGGAGGGGCCGAACCACCGCCTCTTTGAGTGCAGTGGGGAAGACCCCTTCTCTTAATGAAGCGTTGGCAACAGTCTGGATCCAGTCTCCAGTCACCTCTCTGGCTGCAGATATAAAGCAGGAGGTTGTTGCATTGTATGTTGTAGGTGACTCCTGTTTTTTCTTCTGGGGTTGTTCAGTCTTTTGGTCTGCTTAGGGTATTTTGAAGGGCTTTAGTTGGCTTCAAACATCTGCAAGAAATCAAGCAAAGCACCAAGAGCACCTCATTTCAACCCTGAGCTACCAAGATTCTTGATGCCAATGGAGAAGATAGAATTGACTCAACAACTCAACAACTAGAATTATATTGAGACTACAGTAACATCATTTTCCAAGTCTGTCCATATTTTCCCTTCCCTCCCGCTTACTACCGGAGGGAATGACAATTTGAGTCTTTTTCTAATCCTTTCCCACTCTCTTGACTTTAGCATAAGTGTCTTCTGCAGCTGATTTTCTTCTAACCGTTTCCAGATGTCTTCTTCAAGGTCGTCTCCATAGTTCCCTGCACCTTCTCTGTTTCATCTGAACATAAACTCGTTGGTTGAGGAACTTCCAGATTCAAACTTTGATCCCCACAGAATTGCAGAGGCAGATGTTCTGCTATTACTTTATCCAGATGCTCCTGACATGGTTTGCAGAACCCCTGCTGACCTTACACACCCTCTTAAGCATTTTAGTGTGTGTTACTGTGGGTGCTGTTAAGTGAATCAATCATTGACTTTGCTTGTCAGAAGGTCACAAAAAGGGATCCCATGACCCCGGGACACAGCAATGGTCATAAATAGGAGTCAGTTGTCAAGTGTCTGAATTTTGACCATGTGACCATGGAGATGTCTCAACAGTCGCAAGTGTGAAAAACGGTCATAAGTCACTTTTTTTCAGTGCTGTTGTAACTTTGAGCAGTCACTAAATGAACTGTTGTTGTTGGAATTCATTGTTGGAATGTATTTCTCTGCAACAACTACAGTAGTATTCAGCCAGTAGGTGGAAGTATTTATAAGTTTGTATCTATGGTATATACTCTATGCTCTTTTGTTCTAAGTAGAGTTTCTTGTTTCCTGTTTCAATAATATAATTAGCAGTAAGGCACATGGTGACTGTGCTCTTTGTTTGCTCCATGTGATGCTTTATATAAAACAGAATTGCTAACAGTTGTAACTTGAGGACTATCTGCACATAGATCCTGGAAATATTTTTGAAACTTCTCATGCCAATCCATTTTGTGAATGAATATGTATTTATAGCCATTATTTTTGTCTCCGTTCTTCCCCAGTTGTCTAAAATCGTGGTAGGATTTTCTACCCAGCTGTAAATTAATGATTTTTTTACACTTATTTTTTTTTTTTTTTACATTTTTGTAGGTATAGCACAACGAATCGCCATTAATAAGTTTTCAGCCAGGGACGATCAAGCAAGCTGGAATATTTGAAGCTATTTCAAAGGCAAGACGAGATTAAGGGGCATTGCAAATTTATTTTGACCGAACATATGTAATGAGTTTAGAAAAGGGGTGGCTATGGCAACAGTTTCCAGAGTCTTAACGCAGATGCATTGCATGTTGTAAACAGCAGGGCAAAGGAGCAGCTAATACAAAGGCATTTTCACCTGCTCTCCTGACAGAATGACAGCCTTGAGGAATTGCTTGCTTAAACTCAATCTACAAAACTAAGGATTTTAAAAAACAAAACGAAAAACAGGACTTCTTCTGCCAAGTCTTAGCAAGTGTCATTCACGGTGGCTTTCTAAGTGCCGGTGGAGAATCAAACTGTACCCTGCAAATTAGATCGATGCCTCCTGAACTGATAAGACCCAAGGATGTGTGGTCTGTTGGGAGAACGCCTTCCAATGACAGCTTGTTCTAAATGAGTAATGGCCAGAATGTTGCCCAAGGAACTTAAAAAAAGAAAAAAGAAAAAATATTTGTATTGGACTCTTGACAAGAACACCTGCGAAGGTTCAAAGCATCTAGCTTCTTCCAGAATACCAAAAACAGAGCACCCTTAGTCTTTCATATCCTTGAAATAAGGCAAGGATTGGAAATATATATTTTTAGAAGATTTTAAGCTGGGATTTTAACCAGAATTTTAAATATTTTAACCAACTTATTTACAATGACGCGGGAAAATACCCGAGATTTTAATTTTTTGCATATGCACACCGGGGAAAACTTAAGAAGACAATATGTATGTATGTATGTATGTATGTATGTATGTATGTATGTATGTATATGTATATGTATATTCTTTCTAGCCAGGTTTTACCTACGTAAGCTAAGATGTTATGCAGCCCTAGTTCAGTGAAATCACAATCCACTAGTTCCTAGGATTTATTTTTTTTCTGGCAGCCAGCAAACACTCTGTTGCTCATTGGGAGACTAAGGAGACTAAGATAGATCTATTTCAGACTTAGAAGTCCTCATCAGTTAGCCACACCCTCATCCCATGTATCCTCCCTGTAAAGGTACAGTATTTGTTTTCTTTCCTTTTCGTAAGCTTTACGTGTATTTCTCTTTAGCCAGGTTCTTACTACGTAAACCAAGATTTTTATGCAGCCCTAGTTCAGTGAAATCCCAATCCACTAGTTTCTAGGATTTTTTTTTTTTTCTGGCAACCAGCATAAAAATATATAAATTTGTTTTTGTAGATTTTCACGGGTACAGGTATGCAAGTCTTGGTGTATTCGGGTCTTCTCCCGTGTAAGATTGAGAGCACTTTGGCAACGTTTCGACAGAATCTCATCTGCCATCATCAGGCTTATGCAAGGAGTCTTCTGCAGGAACTGCTGTTACTATTTCAAATCTGGTGCTGGTAGTCTGCTTTGCTGGGATATATATATTTGCAAAGATATATATGCTGGGATATATATGTCTGCAAACAGTAAGTACTCTACTCTCTGTCCTCAGTTAAAGGACATGATCAATGCTTCCTCTAAAGAGACCACTAATAAAACCTCCTGCATTGAAGGAACTCCTTTAGCCCTGTGCAATTATAGTTCAGGCACAATGATTCCATTCCTGAGCAAACTGATTGAGAAAGTGGGGTTCCTCGGTGCTCTCTGAGCTTGGTTGGTTTTTTGCAGACATGTCATTACTCAACTAGGTAACATTATCAGTGCTAGAAGGGAGTTTGGTTTGCGGAGAGGAGGAGGAGGAGGAGGAGGAGGAGGAGGAGGAGGAGGAGGAGAACTGTGGAGTCATTGATGCATTCTGAGTTTGGTTGGTTTCTTGCAGACATTTCATTACCCAACTAAGTAACATTATCAGTGCTAGAAGGGAGTTGGGTTTGCGGAGAGGAGGAGGAGGAGGAGAACTGTGGAGTCCTTGGTGCACTCTGAGCTTGGTTGATTTCTTGCAGACATTTCATTACCCAACTAGATAACATATTCAGTGTCTTCAGAGTTGCTCTCATTTTATATACTAGTTGACTTGCCCTGTCAGTGTTGGTGGGCTTGCTGGAATCACCAAGACCACTCCCACCAACTAGTAAGCAACAGTTGCAAGTCAAGGACTACCTGTATTCTAATCCTTTACTTCTTTACCAGACGCCATAGTAGACGGACAACCAGAATAAGAAGAATAGAAGAACAGAGTTGGGAGGGATCTTGGAGGACTTCTAAATCAACCCTCTTCTTGGGCAGGAAACATGGATGGATGGATGATCTTAGGGGCGAGAGCAATTTTTCACTTTCTGCCTCTGTTGAAGAATGCGAATCGGCCAAAATTGTGTTCCCGTTCGAAAGGAGGCTGAGATGGGGAAGAACGATGCGTTTAATGGATTGAGATCAGCGGAGCAGGGAAAAATACGAGAAGAAAACGTGAAACTGCAGACTAGACAAGGAAGCAGCCGCCTTAAAGATGTCTTCAGAGTTGGAGATCCAAGGAGGGCTAATCGTGCATCATCAGATGATCGACAAAATCGACTGGAAGGGAGGGTGATAGAGAATCAATGCATTGCCATGAGAGGCGCATGCACTCCCTGTAATTCTCGGAAAGTCACTACACCGCTGAGTATAATCCACTCAAATGAAAAAAAAGAGTTGACTTGTTGTTTGAACAAAGAGGAGAAGGTTGGTCTACTAATTACAGGTAGTCCTTCACTTATGTCCAGAATTGAAGCCGGAATTTCTGTTGTTCAGCAAGGCAGTTGTTAATAGCAATAGCACTTAAACTTATATAATACTTCATAGTACCTTACATGCCTCTCTAAGCGGCTTACAGAGTCAGCACATTGTCCCCAACAATCTGGGTCCTTATACTGACTCAACTTTCAGCTGGTCAGGATCGAACTGCGGACAGTGGGAATGATTTTTATAGTAATAGCTCTTAGACTTATATACTGCTTCACAGTGCCTTACAGCCCTCTCTAAGTGGTTTACAGAGTCAGCCTATTGCCCCCCCCAACAATCTGAGTCCTCATTTTACCGACTTCAGAAGGATGGAAAGCTGAGTCAACCTTGAGCCTTTCGAACGGCTGACAGTGGGCAGAGTTTGCCTGCAATACTGCATTCCAACCACTGCAGCACCATGGCTCTTAAGTGAATCACGCCTAATTTTATGATCTTTTTTGCCATGGGGATTAAGCAAATCACTTGCTGTTGTTAAACAACACAGTTGCTAAGGGAATCAGGCTCCCCCCCCCCCCCCCCCACACACACACATCTCCTTGTTTTTGCTTGTTGGAACCCAGTTGAGAAGGTCGCAAATGGAGAGCCAGGACATAGTAACCATCATAAATACACGCCCGTTGCCCAGAGCCCAAATTTTGATCACATAAGCATGGGGATTGCTGCAATGGTTGTGAATACCAATTCTAAATCACTTTTTCCAGCACTGTTGTTAACTTTGTTGTAACTTCAGTTGCTGAATTTTGTTGTTACCTTCAGTTGCTAAACCAGTGAACCCTGAACTTGAAATTCTGGACTTGGACAATCTGGAACTGCACCGCCTTCGGTCTGATCTAAGCATAGTACACAAAATTGTCAACCCTGGAGATCAATGGGGTGACAGATGTCGCAGCCAGGTCACCCTCACATCCGCAAGAATTACGATATTTAATTGTGAACATTTTAACAGCGGCCAGAATTGTATTTACCAAAAACTGGAAAGGAGAGAAGATAATTACCGATGAAGAAATTATTATGAAAATGTTGGACTGTGCGGAAATGAGTAGATTGACATTTAAAATAAGAGAACAGGAAGATAAACAATACTATTTGATATGGGAGATATTTTATCAATGGTTTGACAAAAAAGTATGGAGATGAGATAGCATATATGAAATGTTTAAATATTTATCTTCAATTTAAGTAAAGAATAATTGTTATATGAGGAGATCTGGAGAATTGTAAGCACGAAATGATTTCAACCGATTGAGATACTGTCTATAATTGTTTGTAAGGATGATATTTTTATGTTGTTGTTGTGTGTTTTTATTTTTATTTTTTTATTTTAATCTAAAATAAAACTTTTTTCAAAAAAACAAAATTGTCTGCTACAATGTCTTACCTGTCAACAACTTCTTCAGCTTCAACGACAACAATACACAAGCACACAATTGATACAAACTCAAGGTAAACCGCTCCAAACTCGATTGCAGAAAATACGACTTCAGCAACAGAGTGGTCAACGCCTGGAATGCTCTACCCGACTCCGTTGTTACAGCCTCAAACCCCCAAAACTTTAACCTTAGACTGTCTTCCGTGGACCTCACCCCATTCCTAAGAGGTCCGTAAAGGGGGCATCCATAAGCGCACCAGTGTGCCTACCGTCCCTGTTTTACTGTCCCCCATTTATCTGTACTTACTTCCTTCATTTATGTTTATAACTATACCTGCTATCTTGTACATGTTTGACAAGCAAAATAAATAATAAATAAAAAAACTAGAAAAGACAAACCAACCAGCTAAGGGGGCAGGACCCCTGTCTTGAAAATCATCTCACTTCAAATTGGCTGCAGCCTGCTATTGACAGGGCCAGTCCTGAAATCCTGGGCTGTTGTCACACAGGTGAAGTCCATACAGATAACAGATTAAATAACAGATTAACAGAGTTGGTCATCTAGTCCAACCCCCACCCTCCGCTCAAGCAGGAGACCCTACACCATTTCTGACAAACGGCAATCCAATCTGCCACAGAGGTCAGTAAATGTCAGTGAAGATTGTTTCAGATATACAAACTCAGATTTTAAGCTTTGAACTGGCCGATGAGCTGCAACCTCTCATATTTTCTAAGTAGTTGCTACTCAAGTTTCTGTGGAGTTAGTAGCCGTAGAATATCATGGTTAATTCACCAACCTTCTCCTCCTTGCTCCCACAACAAATCAACGCCTCTTTTTTTTATTTGATTGGTTTATATATAGCTTTTGAACTCAATGTTTGAGAGGTGTTGTAGGACATCACTCATGGTGAGGTCTTCGTGATAGGTAATTTACGATCACCCAAGGCAAGGTACAAATTCTGTCTCTCTTAAAGCCCTACCATTTGCATCCATATTGTGATGCACCTTAACTTAACATCTCGTGTATCTGTATACGTTTATATTTTGCCTTGTGGTTTTTACTAATTGGGTTTGGGGTTGTTGTTGTTTGTTTTTTTTCCTTTTTAAAAGCATAATTCTACTAGGGAAGCTGAAGTTGATCTATTCTCCAAAGCACCAGAAGAGCAAGACAAAGAAACAACGGAAGAAATCTAATCAAGGAGAGATCCAACTTAGAACTAAGGAGAAAATCCCCTGTTAATGAGAACAGTTAACCAGTGGAACTGCTATCCTCAAGACCAGAGGTGGGTTTCAGCCAGGGGTGGGTTCTAATTTTTTTTACTACTGGTTCTGTGGGCGTGGTTTATTTTGTGGGCGTGGTTTGATGGTCATGTGACAATTCTTTAGGATTTAGCAGAGGTACTGGTCTACCAGGCTTTTAACTGCTTGCAGAGCTGTACCGGTCTACCCATTTGTTTTTGGAGGCACCGCTCTACCCATTTCTTTTTCGAGTGCACTGGTCTACCACCACACTGCCTTTTAACACTGATCAGCTGTAGGGCAGCCCTTTGATGGCACACGGCAAGAGTTTAAACAGCTTCTTTCCTTCTAGCCGATCAGCTGGGACTCGGGAGGCAGCAAATAGATTGGGGGTGGGGCCAAATAAAAGGTAAGAATAACATGGGGGGGCGGGAGGGCCCAGCTCCCGAACAAAGAGAACCGGTTCGGTGACGTCATATCATCACCGCTACCGGCTCGGCCGAACCGGGCTGAACCGGGAGGAATCCACCACTGGTTTCAGCAGGTTGTGACCAGTTCTGGAGAACCGGTAGTAAAAATTCTGACTGGCCCCGCCCCCATCTATTCTCTGCCTCCTGGGTCCCAGATGATCGGGAGGAAATGGGGATTTTGCAGTATCCTTTCCTTGGATTGGGGAGGGAATGGAGATTTTACAGTATCCTTCCACTGGAGTGGGGTGGAAATGGAGATTTTACAGTATCCTTCCCATGCCATGCCCACCAAGCCTTGCCCCACCATGCCACACCCACAGAACCGGTAGTAAAAAAAACTGAAATCCATCACTGCTCCAGACGTTATGGGTGCTCCATCACTGGAGGCTTTTAAGAAGAGATTGGACAGCCATCTGTCTTTAGAAGAGCACATGATGGCCGTGGGCAGGGGGGCTTTTTATCAGGTTCCCCTGATATGCCAGTTGCGCCCCTTTCTGAGTCGGGATTCCTTATGCACAGTCACTCATGCTCTCGTCACTTCTCGCCTGGACTACGCCAACGGTCTCTACATGGGGCTCCCCTTGAAGAGCACTCGGAGGCTCCAACTGGTCCAGAATGTGGCCACGCGGGTGATTACAGGAGCAACATGGCGCTCCCATATAACACCTCTCCTGTGTGAGCTGCACTGGCTCCCAGTGGTCTTCCAGGTGAACTTCAAGGTGTTGGTTCTCACCTTTAAAGTGCTCCATGGCTTAGGGCCAGGGTATTTATGAGACCGCCTTCTGCTACCAATAACCTCCCACCGGCCAATACGCTCTCACAGAGAGGGCCTCCTCAGGGTGCCGTCGGTCAAGCAATGTTGGCTGGCGGCCCCCAGGGGGAGGGCCTTCTCTGTGGGAGCACCCGCCCTCTGGAACGAGCTGCCTCCTGGAATACGGCTGATCCCGGATCTCCGCACTTTCCGTAAGGCCCTGAAGACGTTTTTATTTCAGCAAGCCGGCCTGGCCTGAATAGGTTTTATGGGTTAGTTTTTTAATTGTATAGCTAGGGGTTTTAAATTGGGGTGGCCGTTTAATTTAATTTATTTTTAACTATCTTAACTTTTATATTGTGTGTTATTTTAATTCTCGGCTATTCACCGCCCTGAGTCCCTTCGGGGAGAAGGGCGGGATATAAATTTAATAAATAAAATAAATAAATGGTATAGGATCGCCTACTTCAGGGGTCTCCAACCTTGGCAACTTTAAGACTTGTGGACTTCAACTCCCAGAATTCCTCAGCCAGCTTAGCTTGAAGTCCACAAGTCTTAAAGTTGCCAAGGTTGGAGACCCCTGTCCTACTTGATCCAGGGGTTGGACTTAGAAAATCTCCAAGATCCCTTCCAATCCTATTACTCTCTGCTCGATGCTCAGCTATCCACAGAGCTAGCGCCCTGCAATCTATAATTATACTGATATCTAACTTCTCATCTGGAAAAAGTTAATCAAAGGAACAAAGAATCTGAGGGTGAATAGCATTTATTAGCGAGAAAGCAGAAGATAACACCAGAATTCCAGCAAGGGACAATAATCGAAAGTGTGTGTCTGTGTATATAGGCAATTTAAAGCTGTAAAATTCTTGCTGGTTTCTTCTCACTTTTTCAATGCAGGGGACTTATTCTGCGAAAATGAAGCCGTTTCTAGCTCCCTCTTTTGATAACTGCTAGCTCATCTACCAATGTAAAAAAAAGGGGGGGAGAAAAAACACCACCCCATTTAGAATCACGAATAATGTAGCTTTTAAGCTTTTTACAAAATTACTGGCTTTCAGACCCTCTCATGTTTTCAAAGCCTAACAAATGATGATTTTTTTTTGCCGTTACTTCTTTTCAAACATTGCCGTTAGGAAGACAAAAGCCCCCATTGTTCCAATTCCATTGCAAAAAATTGGTGATCCACCAAAGAGCAGGAAACATTTGTGAAAAAGCGGGGCGAGGGCTCTGCCTTCTTACATTTACTCTGCCGTTTGCTTTGATCTGAATGCAAAAGCTGTTTTACGCATCCTATGCATGGCAGGGAGATCGGCCCAGTTCCGCCATCCCGTGCCTCAGTTTCCTCGGTGTCCTACCATAAATATTTCAAATTAAACCTATGTTGGGGTGAAGGCACAAAAGGACAAAAGGACAGGTCCCTTGTTTAAATAGAAGCTCTTTTCGTGCATGAGAAGAATCAGGTGCCCGACTCAAAAAGATAACAAAGACTGGCTTTTAATGCATATCCCCTTTTCCGATATCCGAACGTGCATTTGCACAGCTCTAAAGCATCCAAAGAAATAAACATTACTCTTAAGCCACGCCACTCGAGCCTGGAGTTTTGTTCCCAAAATAGGCTCGGAAGCAATCAGGTTGGACTTTCCTACAGCCGTGCTCCTTTGAAATGCCCCCCAGGCAGAGGAAAGAATTTCAAAACTTAAAAAAAGGTTCCTGCTTTTTGTGATTTTATTTTATTTATTTTTCTTTTCACTTCCGGACTTTCAGAAATCGTTTTGTGCGGAAGGGCAACGGAATGGAAAGATGGCCAAGGATCAAACTGTCCTTATTTTTATTTTTACGCCTCGGGCAGAGTGGCCTGCCACTTCTACAAGTGAAGCGAGGAATCCTTCTCCATGCAAGACTTGGTTAACGGCCGAAAATCAAGATGTTGTGAAGGCTACTTGGAAAAAGAAAACTTGTTTTACAGGGGATGAAACTCATGGACAAGATAGAAGTCTGTCTACAGCAGCGGTCTTCAAACTTGGCAGCTTTAAGACTTGTGGACTATGCTGGCTGGAGAATTCTGGGAGTTGAAGTCCACAAGTCTTAAAGCTGCCAAGTTTGGGGACCCCTGGTCCACAGCAACTGACCCCAGGATGGGTAAATGAGGCCTGCAGGTACATAAAAACAAGGTTCTAGGAGACAATCTGCCAAGCAGTGAGGTTGCCCTCAAGACGTGGTCCTGAATTCTCCAGTAGCTTCTGATCGTTGATGCCAGCTGGAAGCTGGGCCTTTGTTCAGTTCCAGCTTAGCTTATTCATCTGCTTCAAACACTGAGGGTTAGGAGGTGGAGTAGAAACACCTAGAACTGTAATGGCGAACCTATGACACGCGTGCCACCGGTGGCATGTGTAGCCCTATCAGTGGGCATGCAAGCTCAGCTCCGACATGCATGTGTGCGCCGGCCAGCTGATTTTTGGGTCTTCTGGGCCCACCAGAAGTAGGAAAACAGGCTGTTTCCTGCCTCTGAGGGGCCTGGTGGGGAAAAGCCTGTTTTTCTCTCACACCTGGCTACTGGGCCTCTGGGGAGGGTGAAAATGGCCCCCCAAGAGGTCCTCCAGAGGCTAAAAACGGCCCATTTGACAACTTCCGGTGGGACCGGAAGGCCCGTTTTTTGTTGTCCCCACCCTCCGGGGCCTCTCTAGGAGTCTGGGGAGGGCAAAAACAGCCTTCCTCACACCCCACACCCCACACCCCACCCACCCGGTCCCACCAGAAGTTGTCAAAAATGGGCCTTCTGCTCCCACCGGAAATTGTCAAATGGGCTGTTTTCGGCCTCCGGAGGACCTCCCGGGGAAGTGGGGAAGGTTGTTTTCGCCCTCCCCAGACTCCTAGAGAGGCCCTGGGGCCAGGTGAGAAAGAAAAACGGGCCTACCAGGCCATTGCGTGCCAGGGCAGGGGGAGTCAGGCACATGCGTGGGGACAGTGCGCGTAGAATTATGGGTGTGGGCACGCGCAAGACCCCTTGCCCCCACTCCTGGCACGTGATGGCAAAAAGGTTAGCCATCACTGACCTAGAACATCATCAGAGTTGGAAGGGACCTTGGAGGTCTTCTAATCCAACCACCTGTTCTAGCAGGAAACCCCATACCATTTCAGACAAGTCTCGTCTTCAAAACCTCCAGTGATGGAGCATCCACAACTTCTGGACGTAACCTTTGTTCCATGGATTAATTGTTCTCACTGTCAGGAAATCACACCTTAGTTCCAGGTAGCTTCTCTCCTTGGTTAGTTTCCATCCATGGCTTCTTCTCTTGCCTTCTGGTGCTTTGGAGAATAGGTTGACTCCCCCTCTTCTTTGTGGCAGCCCCTCAAATATTGGAACACTGCTATCATGTCACCCACAGTCCTTTTTTTAAACTAGTCTAGACACACTCAATTCCTGCAACCATCCTTCATATGTTTGCAACATTTTGCTGATATTGTTCCATAGTTTGGGTCATGAAACAACTGCAAGAAAAACCACCAAGCTCAGAGAGAATCAAGGACCCCATAGCCTCCTTCCCCTCCTTCTCCTTCTCCTTCTGCTCCTTTTCCTCTTCCTTCTTCTCCTTCTCCTTCTCCTCCTTCTCTTTCCCCTCCTCCTTCTTCTCCTTCTCCTCACCTTCCTATCTGCACATCCTACTTCCTCCTAGAACTGATGAAGTTATCTAGTTTGAGTCATGAAACATCTGCAAGAAAAACCACCTAGCTCAGAGAGAATCAAGAAGCCCACAGCCTTCTCTTTCTCCTCTTCCTCCTCTTCCTCTTCCTCCTCTTCCTCTTCCTCTTCCTCCTTCTCCTCCTCTTCCTCCTTCTCCTCCTTCTCCTCCTCCTCACCCTCATGAAACATCTGCAAGAAAACTGCCAAGCTCAGAGAGAATCAAGAAGCCCATGGCCTTCTTCTCTTTCTCCTCTTCCTCCTCCTCCTCCTCTACCTCTTCTTCCTCCTCCTCCTTCTCCTCCTTCACCTCATCCTCATGAAACATCTGCAAGAAAACCACTAAGCTCAGAGAGCACCCAAGACCCCTCCATTCAACCCTGAGCTGCAAATATTCTCCTTTATTGATTTTTGCTGCTGCGTTGAGAAAAACAAAGATTTACTCCATCTGACTCTGCCTTCGCTTCAGTCCCCGTTGTAGCAACCACAGCGATACATTAAGGAAAGTTCAATCTATGGCAAAGAAGGCTCAACTCCGCTTGGAATCCACCGTCGGAGGAGGTAATTATCTGTGCAAATTCCTTGGGGTCTAAGTTTCCAGTTTACAGTCGCAATCAATTCAGGCCCTAGAGAGACGAAGGCCGTTGCAGCATCTCCCTTACAGATCAGCCTGAGTCATTCCGTTACTTCTGACGCCGAACGCTACATCTGTTTATGCCTTCTAAAACAGGCACAGAAGGGACATTTTCACCACGTAGAAAATAAAAAAAAAACAAGCAAAAAAGGAGGCCACCTGTCAGAAGAATAATTTGGGATTCCAACCAGAGTCAGGGTTGCACAAGAATAAATAATAATGAGATCCAGACAACTCTGAGGAAAGAAGAAATATTTATTCCTAAAAGCAAATAGTTTAGCTGCAGAGAAATGGGGTACATTTAGAGAGTTATAGGGAGAGTTTATCTGGGGTACGGAAGTGTCTATGTGCTGATTCTGGGCTGGCAACTGGAAGGCCGTGTGTGTGTGTGTGTGTGTGTGTGTGTGTGTGTGTGTGTGTGTACGCGCATGTGTAGGTATATAGTCTTGTGAACATGCAGTTCCACTGGGACACCTAATTAACTCCGTGTTTGCAGACCTTAACCTTTGATATGTGGATTAGGTCTGGGTAACTTATTTGAAGGAAGTGAGGAAGTTTGGGTAAAGGATTCCCTCTCCCCACTCCCCCCACGTTTGCTATTTTTTTGACTGTCAATTATCTAGTGGAAATGCTGATTTTCAGACTATTGTGATAGATTGAGATAGATAGATAAATGGATGGGTGGATGGATGGAGGATAGGTAGATAGAGATAGATAGATAGATGATAGATAGATAGATAGATAGATAGATAGATAGATAGATAGATAGGGATGGATGGATGGATGGATGGTAGGTAAGTAGATGATAGATAGATAGATGGTAGATAGATAGATAGATGATAGATAGATAGATAGATAGATAGATAGATAGATAGATAGACAGATGATTGAGAGAGAGAGATAGGGATGGATGGATGATAGGTAGGTAGGTAGGTAGGTAGGCAGATAGATAGATAGATAGATAGATAGATAGATAGATAGATAATAGATAGATGAGAGAGAGAGAGAGAGGGAATTACTTTATTGTCACTGAATGTTCACTAATCAGCCTACATTAAAATGAAATTTCGTTGCCTACAGCTCTCAAAGGGTCACCACTTCCAATATACACAAGATAAACATGGCAGAATAAATACATACAAAAGTACGCATATACTCACATATATTTCAGAACACGGAGAAACAATGCAGTCTAGTTTGGATATATACATGTACGTGGCGAGAAAAACGAAAATCTTGCGAGTTTACCAGAACGGATGGCCTAAGGAACAAAGCTGTTGCAGTCTTGTTAATCAGTGAACGTTTGAAGGGAAAATGGAAACAGCCCAAAGAATAACATATATATGGATACAAAACTTTCTCCCGCACCCAAAGAGTAAGACGAGTTGGACGATGGAGCTGCTACACCGTTTACCTGAAGGTTTCCTGGCATGCTGACAGCTGCCGGGGACAAGGACTCCGCAAATGTCACGGCTACGCCAATGATGAGCTGTTCATTTGTCTTATCTGCGTGACCTCTCTCTTGAAATGACAGGTGACGTGCCTCTGAATTAACATCTCGTGCCATCAAGGTGCTCTACATAGAAGCCTGTCCAGAACTATAAGTAAATACCAGATGTCGGCATGTTCCTGGGACCGACGCAAGAACGGAGCCGCAAAGGTTATTTATCCCTTGCCAAGTCAAGTCAACTCTTATTTCTCCTCATTTCTCCATGAACCTAAAGAATTCCGAATCCCCTTTGTGAGCATAACAAATGTTTCAAGAGCAAATGTTTCTCTTGAAAAACCTGTAAGCAATACAGCCTGTTGGGTGTAGTGGTGAAGGCGCCAAGCTAGAAAGTGGGAGGCTGCGAGTTATAGTTTTGCCTTAGCCATGAAAGCTGGCTGGGTGACTTGAGGCCAACCACCAGGAGACAGGGAGTTCTAGTCCCGCTTTAGGAATGAAAGTCAATTGGGTGATCTTGGGCCAATCATAAGGAGACTGGGAGTTCTAGTCCTGCCTTAGTTATGAAAGCTGGCTGGGTGACTTGGGGCGAATCACCAGGAGGCTGTGAATTCTAGTCCTGTCTTAGCCATGAAAGCTGGCTGGGTGACTTTGGACCAATCACCAAGAGACAGGGAGTTCTAGTCCCACCTTAGACATAAGCCAACTGGGTGGCTTTGGGCGATGGAGAGTTCTGATAAACTATGAAGTTGTGAAAAGTAAACCTAAAAAGTAATCAATCAATCAATCAATATCTCTCTCGCAAATTGCAATATAGTGTTTTCTACCTATGTACAATTTTAATCGACTATAGTCCATATAGATTGGAGCTAAAAATTTAAAATACATGAACTGTGAGTTTGACGGAGTGGTTTTCACCACTGATCCTGTTGCCGTTTTGCACTTCAGTCTGGTCATGTGCCAGCTATGTGTCTTGGATGTTTTGGTTTTTTTGGTCTATGACCGCAATAAAGTATGCTATGCTCTCTCTCTCTCTCCCTCTCTCTCTCTCTCTCTCTCTCTCTCTCTCTCTCTTTCTCTCCCCTCCCTCCCTCTTTCTCTTCCCAATTCAACCAGAGAGAGACCCTTGTGTAAACATCCAGTTGTACATATCTCCTCCTCACCACATCACAGGAAGGCAGTTCGGGGTGGAAAAAAAAGAATTAAAATGCATTTGCCCTTAACAGACATGAGAAAACGCTGGATTTGCACAGTCCAGAAAACAGTCCAGTTGCCAGACTGCTTGTAATTTCCATCCCTTTCTTCCCAACAAATCTTGTCAAAGAAGAGTCAAGTGAAAATCGTGGTTCGGAAGAATCACTTCCAGCTTTGGGCCACCGCCAAAGGCCCTCTCTGACTCACAGACACACACCGTGATGGAATGTTGAACAAACCTTGGGAAAGGCTTGGCTGTTCACCGCCCTGAGTCCTTCGGGAGTAGGGCGGTATAGAAATTTGATTAAACAAATAAATAAATAAAGGCATTACAGGAGGAAACAAGGGTAGCGCAAAGAAATATATATATATATATATATATTCTGTGCCCAAGAGAGGGGAGGGGGGAAATTGTGAGTTTCAAAGGAACCCCGCCTTAATTACACAGGTATATGTTGGGCTGGAGAATTATTTTGACAGTCTTCCCAGATTCTGTTACAAGATCTGACTAGCAACAAAGACCTGTAGAAAAATCCGAGCCTTGTTTCTGTAGCTTGCTTTTCTCCAAGGGCCTGCCACACGCACACACATCTAGGCACAGTTACCTAAGCGTTGTCTCTTGGAAACTGCGAAGCTAAGGTACCCAGCAGCCAAGAAAAATAGCAGCCATGTTTTCAATGTGATTGCAACCCCCCCTCGCCCCAAAAATCAGTGGAAGACCAATGGCATGCATGCCTAGTAGTCTTCCGATTGCCCAAAACACAGCTTGTTTTCGTCTAATCTATTTTAGCATATTGTTTTCTTGAAAAAGTCATCATGTACAGTTACCATAGATTAATTTGTCTAATAGGGATGCTGAAAAGATTGTGGGTCGCACTGCAAAATTTATTTATTTATCCATCTATGCAGCCATCTCTCTTGCTTATGGTCCCGTGAGTTTGGACATATAATAAACAATCAGCAAAAACGATTACAGCAACAGTTAGCAACTGCTACACAAATAAAACCTACAGATATTACATTATACAGACTTATAAATAAAAACGAAACTACAGGAGAACAGACCAGAATCCTACACATAGCATCCTTATGTTGTAAGCCATCCAGAGTCATTGGATACAAGATGGGAGGCAATTAAATTTCATAATGAATGAAGAAAGAAAGAAAGAAAGAAAGAAAGAAAGAAAGAAAGAAAGAAAGAAAGAAAGAGGGAAGGAGGGAGAGAGAGAGAGAGAGAAGAGGAGGGAGGGAGGAAGAGAGGGAGGGAGAAAGAGAAAGAAAGAGAGAAAGGAAAAGAAAGAGAGAGAAAGAGAAAATGGGAGAGAGGAGGTGGAGAGGGAAAGGAGAGGAAGGAAGGAGGAAGGAAGGGAGAGAGAGAGAGAAGAGGAGGGAGGGAGGGAGAGAGGGAGGGAGAAAGAGAAAGAAAGAGAAAGGAAAAGAGAAAGAGAAAAAGGGAGAGAGGAGGTGGAAAGGGGAGAGAGGGAGGGAAAGGAAGGAAGGAAAAAGAAAGAAAGAAAGAAAAAGAAGGAAGGAAGGAAGGAAGGAAGGAAGGAAGGAAGGAAGGAAGGAAGGAAGGAAGGAAAAAGTAATAATTTCTCTCCATATTTCTGGGATCCCTAAACCTGCTGAAAAAAAATCCAAGTTTGTGTCTAGGAACAAAAACGAGTTCCTGGATCCTTGTTATTCTGTATTGGTTAAGTACTAATCTTCTGGAGAAGCTCTTTGTGTTTTATTTTCTATTGTGTAGTTGGTATCATAACAAAAGCATTTTTCATTGTGCTTGAATCAAACACACTATGAAAAAACGGTGAGGAGAGCACGGTAAGAAACACTGCCATCCTCATAGCAATCATGGTTGCCCTACATTGAGAATATATGTCTATCAATCTTGGTTGGGATTTTTATCATTTATTCACATTAAAGGACTCAATTTGTGCAGTGTTATGTTAGGAGGAATCTGTGCCTATCGAGAACTTGGGGATGGTTGAACTAGTTTTAGCTAAGGAAACATTCTGAACCCCAGATCTGGATGTAGACAAACACTAGCTCCTAAACTAGCATCAACGCCTCAAAACAATCTTTGGATCAATCATAGATTATTCTGTTATTCTCTTAAGATTTTCCCAGCTCAAAACTTTCTCAAGACAAGGAGGAAGTATTAGAGTATTGATTTGTTTAATGAAAAGAAAGACTAGGCTTAACATGATAGCAGTGTTCCAATATCTGAGGGGCTGCCCCAAAGAAGAGGGAGTCAAGCTATTCTCCAAAGCACCAGAAGACAGGACAAGAAGCAACGGATGGAAACTCATCAAGGAGAGAAGCAACCTGGAACTAAGGAGAAATTTCCTGACAGTGAGAACAATTAACCAGTGGAACAACTGGCCTCCAGAACTTGTGAGTGCTCCAACTCTGAAGGTTTTTAAGAAGAGATGGACAGCCCTTTGTCTGAAATGGAATAGGGCTTCCTGCCTGATCAGGGGGTTGGACTAGAAGACCTCCAAGGTCCCTTCCAACTCTGTTATTCTGTTAAGATATTTTATTAGACAATCAAGTTAAGGAAAATGTTTCCTATCATGTTAAGGAGACCTCTTCCTTAACACAATTGTCTAATGCTCTGACTCAACCCTCCTCAAACTGCTTTGCAACCTCACCTCAAGCTAATCCAGTCTGCATTTAGTTCAGGAAGCAGCTGTAAATGACTCTGTTTTTCCCTTCCATGCAGTTGTAGCTCTCTCCAGATTGTTTTGCACCAACCTTGCAGTTAAGCTGTGCCTTCCCTCCGTCAGGAAATGTGAACCCTAATCAGAAGAACTCAATCTTCTGTCGAAGATACCGAAGCTAATATCCAGGATGCAAACCACTGCAGAGCCTTGAGTCTCATTCAATGTACCAAAATATTAGGAGCAGATCTGAGAGATACCGAGGGCTGTAATAGGAACGAACTCGGTGCATGCCTCATCGGACCGATGCTCAAGCGCTTAGAGATACCATCAGCTGTCACAGGTGGACCATTCCTGGCAGCCGTACAAATTAATACCTGAGGGTATAAGCCGCTTTCTCTTGGGGGCGATTTCGCTGTAATTATTTCTGTGGCTTAATTCCAGGAAAAGCTTTCTCGAAATTTGCCGAGACGGTCAACTCTCTTCCCAATTGTGAATGTTTGGGTTTTCACCGGTGAGATAAATAGCCACCCTAGGTGGGAGAGATTACGAATGCCAATCTGAGTGATGGCGTCAAAAGGTTATCGTGAGCTAAAACTTTTTGGTTATTATTGGGGGTTATTTTATTTTGCTAGCTGGCTCACAGCAGCCATCATTTTCTTCCCCTCTTAAAAAAATAAGTTTTTTTTTTTTATTTGAGGCAATTTTACCTCAGTTTTGGCAGCCATCTTTCTAAGCATTACAGTTCGGTGGGGAGGTGCCAATGAAATAACATGTTTTAAGGAAGAAAAAAATCAATTCCACTGGAAGACTAAAACTGTACTTTGTTGAGATAAGCTATAATAATCTGATATTGCAAGTTTGATTCTACCTAAAGGGAACCCTTGAGCTATGACCGTGGATGGGACCTGCCCAACACGCTCGTAACTTGCGACAGTCATGATGCAGGTGTAGGACTGACCTGATTTAAGACTTCTTTTGCAGTAGTTAAGTGAACCCATGGTCGTTAAGCACATCCCACGTTATTAAGTGAAAACAAATGGTTCGCTAGGGCATGGTTTTGCCAAAAATTGGAAATCAATGCCAGTTTTCAGCAAAAACACTGTAAAACAGTCACACGACTGCAATTAAAATTTCTAATGTTAGGGTTTATAGGATGTTTTATATATCAGTTATATTGCATTGTACACCAACCACAGATTCTCTTTGAGGGAGGTGGCTTTTTTTAGAAATACTGTGTTTCCCCAAAAATAAGACCCTGTCTTATATTTTTTTTTTGAACCCTGAAATAAATGCTTGGCTTTATTGCCATGTGGTCAAAAGCTCAATTGGGCTTATTATCAGGGGATGTCTGAGTATGAAAGAGAGAAGAGGGGAGACATGATAGATAGATGAAGGATGGATGGATAGATGGATAGATGGATAAAGGATAGAATAGATAGATAGATAGATAGATAGATAGATAGATAGATAGATAGATAGATAGAGGATAGATAGATAGAGAGAGAGAGAGAGAGAGAGAGAGGATGGATGGATAGATAGATAGATAGATAGATATAGAGATGGATGGATGGATGGATAAAGGATAGATAGATAGATGGATGGATGGATGGATGGATGGATAAAGGATGAATGGATAAAGGATAGATAGATAGATAGATAGATAGATAGATAGATAGATAGATAGACAGACAGACAGACAGACAGATAGATAGATAGATAGATATAGAGATGGATGGATGGCTAGATGGATGGATAAAGGATAGATAGATAGATAGATAGATAGATAGATAGATAGATAGATAGATAGATACATACATACATACATACATAGATACATACATACATATAAAAATAGATGAGAGAGAGAAAGAGAGGGAGAGAAAGAAAGAGAGAGAGAGAGAGACAGATGATGGATGGACAGACATGGCCCAGTGTGAGCACCTAAAAATTCAGTTATATGACCACAGGGAGGAGCAACCATTAGAACTTCAAATCTGGGTCATAAGGGCCTCCAGGGGTCTCTTGTCAGAATTTTGAGTGAGTCATAAGTTGAGAACTACGTGAATTATCTCTAGATGTCCAAGAAGTATCAGAAAAAGCACTGAACCTGCAAACAATCTTCACAGGGCCATGACACCGCATCAAAATATTTATCCCTGCTGCAATAAAATAAATAAAACTGCTTCCCTGGGATGATTTAATGCTTTTTTTTTTTTTTTTTTTGGTCTAATTGAGTATCCTCTTGAATCTCTTCTCTGCTCTTCTGTAATTACCCAGAGAAGCCTAGAGTCACCTCGGGTGGCATAGGTACTTAATAATTTAAATAAATAAATAAATCAGAAAAGACAACCGCGGAACTGCGCAGAATCGTAACAAGCGGTTCTCCTGAACCAATCCGAACTGGGAGCAGCCCACCTCTGCTTTCAGCCCTCTTGGCCTACGTAGCAGTTCTCCTGTGTTTCAGTGAAGGCCGCCTCTACACACCAGAGGTGGGTTTCAGCAGGTTCTGACCAGTTCTGGAGAACCGGTAGTAGAAATTTTGAGTAGTTCGGAAAACCGGTAGTAAAAGGTCTGACTGGCCCCCATCTATTCTCTGCCTCCCGAGTCCCAGCTGATCAGGAGGAAATGGGGATTTTGCAGTAACCTTCCCCTGGAGTGGGGAGGGAATGGAGATTTTACAGTATCCTTCCCCTGCCACGCCCACCAAGCCATGCCCACAGAACCGGTAGTAAAAAAATTTGAATCCCACCACCTGTCCACACTGACCACAATAGTATTATGGCATATGTATAAAAAAATGTAGATTTGTTTCTAGACATGGCCCAAATGTCTGTCACGGGGACTTATGAGCAAGTGGGAGGGCAGAAGAAGCTGTGACGATGATGTACTACAGCACGGCAAAACATATGAGCCCAAGATATAACCAGCTCACGATAGGAAACAATTCTTCCTGGGGCAGAACTGTACGATCAGACAAATACTTTGTTCATCGAGATGGGAAAAAATGAAGTTAAATTCTTAAAACTTTGTGGAACCGACAGTGTTGGATGGGCAATTGTCAACCTACAGTATTTGTAAAATATAGAGATTGTATAAATAAAGGGAGGAGGAGGAAGAGGAGGAGGAAGAAGAAGAAGAAGAGGAAGATTTACATATCCCATTCTTTAAAAATAATCTTTATTAAGTATAAAAAGATAAAATATCACATTCACTACATACATTATAAAATATGAAATATGAAATAAAGAAAGATAGAAGAACATTAAGAGAAAGAGAAAGACATGGAAAAGAAAGAAACACACAGAAGAAAGAAAAGAAGCAAAAGACGAAAAAGAAAAAAAAATAGAAAATAGACATAATATAGTAATACAAATTACAATATATATCTATATCTGTACGTTATTGACGGTGTCTAGTTGTTAATTTTGTTATCTTAGGAACTTGGTTTTTGATTTATCCATTCATGCCATTTGTTCCATACCATATAATATTTCAAGTCTACCTTGTCCATATCCCATTCTAGCATTTTTCTTCTCTTCAAATTCTTCTCAATTATTTTCCAGTTTTAACTCAACAGGAGGAGGGGAAGGAGAAGGAGAAGGAGAGAGAGAGAGACAAAGAGAAAGGGAAAGGGAAAGGGAAAGGGAAGGGGAAGGGGAAGGGGAAAGAGGAGGAGGAGGAGGACGAGGACGAGGACAAGGACGAGGAGGAGGAAGGAAAGAAGGAAGGAAGGAAGGAAGGAAGGAAGGAAGGAAGGTGATTTGCATATCCCATTCTAGCTTTTTTCTTTCTTCTCCAAATCCTTCTCAATTATTTTCCCCTTTCAACTCAACCCCATCACCGTGCAGCTGGAACGTCCTCCTAAAATTTGCAGAGCCGTATCCGCGTAGGCATCTCCTCCTTTCTTGCCACTAAACAGATGTCAGAGGAAGAACTGGGTGTCCCCCTACCAGATGGTTTCTGAAAAGCCATCTTGTTACGGGCTTAATATATCCCAATTAAAATCCGAACGAAGCGTTTTTTAAAAGCTACCAGATTTTATATCACTTCAAAGATATTGCCCCCAAAATAAGGTTCTTTGTGATGCACTGGAGAGGCCTCCCCATTTAGTAGCCTAATTCAGAACCTACTACACGCCTACAAGTATTGTTTGTTTGACCAACACAAAAGGCTTGTTGTACCTCTACTCTCCGAGGTAAGACACAATTACAGATAGTCCTTACAATAGTTCATTTAGTGACCATTCAAAGTTACAACAGCATTGAAAAAAGTGACCTGGGATCGTTGTTTACTTTAAAGACCGTTGTAGCATCCCTGAGGTCATGTGATCAAAATTCAAAAGCCTGGCAACTGGCATGTACTTATGACGGTTGCAATGTCCTGGAGGCACATGATCCCCTCTTGTGACCATCTGACCAGCAAAGTCAATGGAGGAAGCCCGATTCACCCAACGACCGTGTCACTCACTTAACAACCACAGGAGATTCACTTAACAACTGAGGTGCGAAAGGTCGTAGAATGGGGTAAAACTCACTTAGCAAATGTCTCACTTAACAAAAGAAATTTTGGGCTCAATTGTGGTCGTTAAGTTGAGGGCCACAATTAAATTAAATTAAATTAAATTAGATAGTAAAGTAAAATAATAAATAAAATAAAATAAAATAAAATAGTAAAAAATTAAATTAAATTAAATTAAATTAAATTAAATTAAATTAAATTAAATTAAATTAAATTAAATTAAATTAAATTAAATTAAATTAAATTAAATTAAATTAAATTAAATTAAATTAAATTAAATTAAATTAAATTAAATTAAATTAAATTAAATTAAATTAAATTAAATTAAATTAAATTAAATTAAATTAAATTAAATTAAATTAAATTAAATTAAATTTCTAGCAAAGCCCTTTTTCCAAAGATCAAAACGAGCATGTTACTTTAAAGCTCAGGTATTGGAAAAACACTTCAGCCATTGTTCATAAGGTAGGAGACGGCATAAATATGAGCCATTGTCCTAGCAGAAGCTATCCAGGGACGTCTGCATTTTTGCCCAAGGCATGTTCGAATATCCAGAAAACAGAAAACATTTTTTCTACACCTACCAGTACCACCAACTTCTTCATCTGATTATCTTTAGAGAGAAGCCAAGAGACATTCAAACAGCTAAGGATCTTCATGTAACTGGATCCGAAGTCTTGATAATTATTATATTGTGTTTTGTTTTGTTTTGTTCTTACAGCATCTGTGAAGGTCTCCTGATGGCTACTGTGGGCCTTTCCTTCCCTGCCAAGACCAACAGCCCAAAGTACATTAACTTTGAGACTTTCCCTGCTGTGTCACACCCACGTTAAAATCTTGCCTGGCTATGTCATTGGAACAGCTGTCCTCCTCAAATTCTCCACGCACATCTGGGGAGGCGAGCATGACTGAGGTACAGTGGTACGAAGGGAAAATGTCTGCACATTAAAACTGAATTAAGTAAACTGAATTACGTAACTGGATTAAAAAGGATTTGGAGACTCTAGAAAGAGTGCAGAGAAGAGCAGTAAAGATGATTAGGGGACTGGAGACTAAAACATATATAAAGAACGGTTGCAGGAACTGGGTATGTCTAATTTGATGAAGAGAAGGACTGGGGAGACATGATAGCAGTCTTCCAATATCTCAGGGGCTGCCACAAAGAAGAGGGAGTCAAGCTATTCTCCAAAGCACCTGAGGGCAGGACAAGAAGCAATGGGTGGAAACTAATCAAGGAGAGAAGCAACCTGGAATTAAGGAGAAACTTCCTAACAGTGAGGACAATTAACCAGTGGAACAGAAGTTGCCTCTAGAACAGAGGTGGGTTTCAGCAGGTTCTGACCAGTTCTGGAGAACCGGTAGTGGAAATTTTGAGTAGTTCGGAGAACCGGTAGTAAACATTCTGACTGGCCCCATCCGCATCTATTCTCTGCCTCCCTAGTCCCAGCTGATCAAGAGGAAATGGGGATTTTGCAGTAACCTTCCCCTGGAGTGGGGTGGGAATGGAGATTTTACAGTAACCTTCCCATGCCATGCCCACCAAGCCATGCCATGCCCACCAAGCCACACTCATAGAACCAGTAGTAAAAAAAGTTGAAACCCACCACTGCTCCAGAAGTTGTGGCTGCTCCATCACTCAAGGTTTTTAAGAGGAGATTTGACAGTCTGGAATAGACTGTAGAGGGTCTCCTGTTTGAGCAGAGGGTTGGACTAGAAGACCTCCAAGGTCCCTTCCAATTCTGTTATTCTGTTAAGTAAGAACCACAGTTCTTCATTTTCCAGTCAAGCTTGTATCAGAAGCCAGGCAGACTCTTGAAAAATGTTCTGTGATCTTTTGCTAGAGAAGTATAACACACTTCAATCTCTCAAGAGCCACTAACTCCAAGCATCTGTAACTCCAGCAGATTTAAGGCACGATGTCTCCAAAAATCGGCCTTCTCCATTGCAGTCCTTCTCGGTGTCTGTTCCCCTAACCCATCCAGGCTCATTCATTCAAGTCAGCCACCCCCATCCCACCCCCAATACCATCCGAGGGGAGAATATATTTCAACGCACCTTTAAACTGTCTCTCAGGTTTTGCCACGAGCTTCTTGAGCTCCATCTGAAGGCCTCTGTAATGTTCAGCGCGACATTGTTTTCCTATCGGATCAGTGACGTCATCAGCTGCTTCAGATTTGCCCAAGATCAAACCTTCTAGCTTTTGGGGGGGGGGGGGTGTTTCCCAAATGTACGAGGTTTGCTAGGAAGGCATTAGAATATTTTGCAGACAGCTTAGAGGGGAGAATATTTATCAGGTGTTGGGTTTTTTCCCCCGTTTCTAATTTTGAGTGTTTCTTAAGCATAAAGATTGTTGTATATGCAATTTAATTACATTGTGCTGTTTTTCATTCTTTGGTTATTTTTTTAATTATTCCTTTACTGTAATAGGTTCCGTAAGATATTGAGGGTCTTTGGGTCTGAGGCAGCATTGAAGTCCTAAAAATTCTATTCTATTCTATTCTATTCTACTCCATTTCATTCCATTCTCTATTCTATTCCATTTCATTCCATTCCATTCTGCAATCTATTCTATTCTATTCTATTCTATTCTATTCTGTTCTGTTCTGTTCTGTTCTGTTCTATTCTATTCCATTCCATTCCATTCTCCATTCTATTCCATTCTCTATTCCATTCCATTCTCTATTCTATTCTATTCCATTCCATTCCATTCCATTCCATTCTGCATTCTATTCTATTCTATTCTATTCTATTCTATTCTATTCTATTCTATTCTATTCCATTCCATTCCATTCCATTCTCCATTCTATTCCATTCTCTATTCCATTCCATTCTCTATTCTATTCTATTCTATTCCATTCCATTCCATTCTGCATTCTATTCTATTCTATTCTATTCTATTCTATTCCATTCCATTCCATTCTCCATTCTATTCCATTCTCTATTCCATTCCATTCTCTATTCTATTCTATTCCATTCCATTCCATTCCATTCCATTCTGCATTCTATTCTATTCTATTCTATTCTATTCTATTCTATTCTATTCTATTCCATTCCATTCCATTCCATTCCATTCTCCATTCTATTCCATTCTCTATTCCATTCCATTCTCTATTCTATTCTATTCCATTCCATTCCATTCTGCATTCTATTCTATTCTATTCTATTCTATTCTATTCTATTCTATTCTATTCCATTCCATTCCATTCCATTCCATTCTCCATTCTATTCCATTCTCTATTCCATTCCATTCTCTATTCTATTCTATTCTATTCCATTCCATTCCATTCTGCATTCTATTCTATTCTATTCTATTCTATTCTATTCCATTCCATTCCATTCTCCATTCTATTCCATTCTCTATTCCATTCCATTCTCTATTCTATTCTATTCCATTCCATTCCATTCCATTCCATTCTGCATTCTATTCTATTCTATTCTATTCTATTCTATTCTATTCTATTCTATTCCATTCCATTCCATTCCATTCCATTCCATTCCATTCTCCATTCTATTCCATTCTCTATTCCATTCCATTCTCTATTCTATTCTATTCCATTCCATTCCATTCCATTCCATTCTGCATTCTATTCTATTCTATTCTATTCTATTCTATTCCATTCCATTCCATTCCATTCCATTCTCCATTCTATTCCATTCTCTATTCCATTCCATTCTCTATTCTATTCTATTCTATTCCATTCCATTCCATTCTGCATTCTATTCTATTCTATTCTATTCTATTCTATTCTATTCCATTCCATTCCATTCTCCATTCTATTCCATTCTCTATTCCATTCCATTCTCTATTCTATTCTATTCCATTCCATTCCATTCCATTCTATTCTATTCTATTCTATTCTATTCTATTCTATTCTATTCTATTCCATTCCATTCCATTCCATTCCATTCTCCATTCTATTCCATTCTCTATTCCATTCCATTCTCTATTCTATTCTATTCTATTCCATTCCATTCCATTCTGCATTCTATTCTATTATTCTATTCTATTCTATTCTATTCTATTCTATTCTATTCTACTCCATTCCATTCCATTCTTTATTCTATTCCATTCTCCATTCCATTTCATTCCATTCTCTATTCTATTCCATTTCATTCCATTCCATTCTGCAATCTATTCTATTCTATTCTATTCTATTCTATTCTATTCTGTTCTGTTCTGTTCTGTTCTGTTCTATTCTATTCCATTCCATTCCATTCTCCATTCTATTCCATTCTCTATTCCATTCCATTCTCTATTCTATTCTATTCCATTCCATTCCATTCCATTCCATTCTGCATTCTATTCTATTCTATTCTATTCTATTCTATTCTATTCTATTCCATTCCATTCCATTCCATTCTCCATTCTATTCCATTCTCTATTCCATTCCATTCTCTATTCTATTCTATTCTATTCCATTCCATTCCATTCTGCATTCTATTCTATTATTCTATTCTATTCTATTCTATTCCATTCCATTCCATTCCATTCCATTCCATTCTTTATTCTATTCCATTCTTATTCCATTCCATTCTGCATTCTATTCTATCATTCTATTCTATTCTATTCCATTCCATTCCATTCCATTCTTTATTCTATTCCATTCTTATTCCATTCCATTCTGCATTCTATTCTATTATTCTATTCTATTCTATTCCATTCCATTCCATTCCATTCTTTATTCTATTCCATTCTTATTCCATTCCATTCTGCATTCTATTCTATTATTCTATTCTATTATTCTATTCTATTCTATTCTATTCTATTCTATTCTATTCTATTCTATTCCATTCCATTCCATTCCATTCCATTCCATTCCATTCTTTATTCTATTCCATTCCATTCCATTCCATTCCATTCCATTCCATTCCATTCCATTTATTATTTTTACAAATAACTGGAGACGCAAAGATATCCAGCTCACCTTCCTCCTCGTATTTGCCCCACAACAACTGGCTTTCAAATCTGAAGACTAGAAAGTAGGACTTTCTAGGACTTTCCAAGTGCTGATCACACAAAATAATATTATTGCTTAATTAAATAAATACATTTGGTTACTAGTGATGGTTAAGGGACCAGGCTAGAAACTGGCAGACCGTGAGTTCTAGTCCTCCCCACCCCTTAGCCATGAGAGCCAGCTGGGTAGGTTTGAGTCACTTGTTCTCTGTATGCCCAACTCATCTCACAGGGCTTTTGCTGTGGGGAAAATAGGAGGAAGAAGGTGTATTGGATATGTTTGTTGCCGTTATTTTAAGCAGACTCTGAAGATACCATCTAAGTCAAGATGCACACTGTCCCTTCCCCAGGACTGGCCAAATACTAGTAGCTCAGGACCAAGAAACTGTCAGACAGAAAAAGCCAGGTCCACACGTAAAGGTCCACTTTATTGCTAAAAGCCTAGGCCCAGGAATCTACTCAACTAACTAGGTTAGCACCTGCTTGGACTGAAATAAGAGTCAATCGAAATTCAAGGGGAATTTGGACTTAGCTTGCTGCGTCTATGTAGGGATTCTAGACTGATTCCTTTTTTCACTCCGCCCCCATGCTCTACCACTCCTTCTCCTACAGAAATCTCTTTCTCTAAATCCCTCCATTAAATCTTCCAATGACAGCAGTCCTTTTAAACCACAGCATGGGAAAGGAATGGAATCAAGAGAAGTTTCTGGAGCTGGAATATTTGAGGCATGGCTGTTATAATGAAACAACTACCAGATTGCATGTTTTTTTTTATTCATTTGGATTCTTTCCACCTTGTCAAAGGCCACGGCGGATTAAAATAATATAATATTTTCAGCTTAATGTGTCTCAAAATATCAAAGAATTGATCTTTCAGAAAGGACTCTATAAGTCATCCATTTAAGTAGGTCTTTAATCGACCGTCTGTAGTGCTTATTGTTATTTTCATTTTAAGTGATATTTTCAATGGTTCCTCATCTTGATTTTGGTTTAAAGTTGTGTTATAAGCTGTTGAACAAACTTGCTACTTGACAGCATAAGGAGAAAGAGAGAGGGAAGTATTTTTAAAAATCACCAGATTTGTCTCTGCACTTTCAGAGATTTATACATGAGGTATATATAAAAAATACAGGTAGTAAAAATTGCCAATTCCTAGCATTGTAGTAGTGTTTGGATTTTACAAACAAATCAATCCTCATTCTGGGAAATTCAATTTTTCCAATAGAACATACATTCAAAAGTGATGTAATACGCTTGGCTCCCTAGGAAATCATATAACGGATAGGCTGCCAAACAGAAAATGTTCATTACTTTGAGATGTTTTCTTAAAGGCACCCAAAACCAAGGCAAAAAGAGAAGCCATTGCAACCCCCACGTGCTTTGAAGGGGATCCTGTTTCTCCCTCCAGCTTTTATACCTCATTGAGGCACGGGAAAATAATCTGAAGACAGATTTCCTTTTGTTTCCCCAGTGATTTCACCCTAATGAGGTTGCAATTACATCTTTGCCAAGTCAACGGAGGACCATGAACTGATCCATTCTCAACATTCAACGAGCATAACAAAAATGGCATGTAGTCCCAGATTTTGCTTTCCTTCTTTTTCTGTAGGAAGGGCAGGAGAAAGGGAGAGGGAAGGGGAGGAAAAGAAAGGAAAGGAAAGGAAAGGAAAGGAAAGGAAAGGAAAGGAAAGGAAAGGAAAGGAAAGGAAAGGAAAGGAAAGGAAAGGAAAGGAAAGGAAAGAGCCCTGGTGGCACAGCAGACTAAAGCACTGTTATTAATATCAGCTGCCTGCAATTACTGCAAGTTCAAATCTCACCAGGCTCAAGGTTGACTCAGCCTTCCATCCTTTCAA
>JAKOOJ010000032.1:1467500-1655000 GCA_022577455.1 Arizona elegans | reverse complement strand
ACAGCAGTGAAAGTTTCAATTGAGCTGTTGAATCATTACGATTAAACCTGATATTTCCATGCTTCGAGCATCACACAAACACAGCCCCCTTTCTATTATCTGGGCTGCGTTAGGGAAGAGTTAAAGGGCTCTCTGTTGTGAACTCTGAAACAGTTCATCCTAAATCTTTCCAAAGTTTCCACCACTCCCTTTTGCAAACTTCTGCATGCACGCAGGGCCTTACCAAAAGGAAGAGAAACCCCCCCGCCACACACACATTTAGTATAAAGGAAATAGTTTAGCCCAGCATGTTATTGTAATTATAATAATAGTGCTAGATTAATTTACCTCCTTTTTTGGGGGAGGGGGTCATTTTAGGAAAGGTATCTCTCTTTGGAATTTCCACTCTTGTTAGGCTGAGATGTTTGTGTAAAAAGCACTTGGAACTCAATCTGGGCTAAATGGTCTCCTCGGATGTGGTTCAGTAATTTTGCGAGGGTCCCGTGTGAAGATAATAGCTCTTTTGCAGTAAAAATAACAAGGCTGAATCGAAACAATTGTTGATAGAGCCCTCCTGCCCGCCTCCACAGAACAATAAAACAAGTTCTCCGTGCATTTCTGGAATGCGTGGGGCGGTAAAGTACTTAACCTTCAATTTCAGAGTGTTACTAAACTGTGTCCCTCCGTTCGAGTCCCCGTCAAACCTCGTAGATCTGAAGAGACGTTTCCTGCAGCATCGTAAATTGCGTTTTATATCCTGGCCCAAGCTGGATGGCTGGGCTGCGTGAACTCTACAATTCAGTTCAGAGGATGTGTCAGGCGTTGCGGATTTTCTGAGAGGAGAAAGGAGGGCAGAGGCTCCAGCCGATAAAATAGATTTAAAAGAGCTTTTCTTCTTCTGGAACAGCAACAAGAAAATGTCTAGCAGAGCTGGTTTGGATCTTTTGGGGTCGAATAGCCAGGTTTCACGGCCTGCCTGGTTGCACCGGCAGTTTAAACTGAAGTGGCGATGGTTTCAAAACTACACCCTTATAAAATAGGCTTTGTTGTTTGGCATGAGTGGTTGTGAAGGATGAGAAATGATCTTTCCAGGAAGCAGCTCTTTTACAAAGGTCCTGGGAAATCCTCTTCGGACCATCTCGTGTTCACACACAGTCAAAAGAAAGTTTCAAAGTATTTCCCCCCCTTGTTCCTCCACCTTGTTTTGAGACTGAACCACAAACTTGAGAATAATCCATTTTATTTTCCAAAGCAGCAGAAGTCAAGACAAGGAACAAGGGATGGAAACTAACCAAGGAGAGAAGCAACCTAGAACTAAGGACCCCAAAGAGGCAACTGGACTTTCTGGTTTTTCTTTGAAGACGTTTCGCTTCTCATCCAAGAAACTTCTTCAGCTCTGACTGGATGCTGGGGAAGGGAAGGATTTATATGACTCATTGCTAAAAGGATGCAAATGACCAGCTGGCTGCAAGGAGTATAAATCCTACCCTTTCCCTCCATCCAGTCAGAGCTGAAGAAGCTTCTTGGATGAGAAGTGAAATGTCTTCAAAGAAAAACCAGAGAGTCCAGTTGCCTCTTGAAAAAGCACCTTTGGGGCAACTATGACATGGATGATGGAGAATCTCCATAGACATCTAGAACTAATGACCAATTTCCTGATATGAGAACAATTAATCTAGAGAACTTCCCTCTAGAAGTTATGGGTGCTCCATCACTGGAGGTTTTTACGAAGAGCCTGGATAACCATTTGTCTGAAATGATAGGGTCTCCTGCTTGAAAAGGGGGCTGAACTAGAAGACCTGCAATATTCTGAGTTCTTAGAATTTATTTCTGGTTTCTGCTACAATTTTAGATCTGAAAAGACTCTTAACATATCTCAGGAAGTTTTCTTCTGAAGGAAATTAAGAGAAGGATAACCGGGGGGTGGTATTTTGTGAGTGTTGTGAGCTATTGTAGAAGAAGGTGAAGGCTTTTGCAAGCCATCCGTCATAAATATGGCACAAGGCGCCTGTGTGATGGATGCTGTAGTCTGGAAACAGAAGGTCAGGGACTCATTTCGGCAAAAAGGACTTTATATGTGCCTGATGTGCTCCCTGAAGCTCTCTGGATGATCTCTTAAGTTTGCAAATTAAGCATTTTAAAATCTCTCTTCTTGGCAGTGAATGTAACCAATGGGCCCATTATTATGGTCTGAATTATCTAACACTTGCTGAAGATTTCACTTAGATCAGTGTTTCTCAACCTTGGCCGCTGGACGATGTGTGGACTTCAACTCCCAGAATTCTGGGAGTTGAGGTCCACACATCGTCCAGCGGCCAAGGTTGAGAAACACTGATTTAGATAGATGGAAAATGTTCCTTCCTTCCTTCCCATCCACCCATCCACCTACCTACCTACTTACCTACCTAGCTACCTACTGACTTTTCCTTTGAATCATTTTTTTCCAATGTTTTGCCAGGAAACCTGTGTGCTGTGGTTCTCTGGCTCCTATGAGCAATGGTCTTAAGTCCATAATTTCTCCCTTCACATTCCACAGTAGTGAACCTCTTGCCTTCCTTCCTTAGAGTTTTTCTCCTTCTGCCTGATATAGCAACAAGCAGGCAAGGTCTTAGGTCCTGGAAATAGTTCCTGGTCTCAGAATCTCTGGCCTGGTGCCATGCTATTGTCATAAGTCAAGGACACTCAGAAAGACATTGAGATCTGACCTTGTGGTAACCAGGAAACATTAGAGAATTTCAGGGCATTTGTTGACATGTTTTTTTACACTTAGATCTGTGAAAATGGAGGAAGGGGAGGACTATGGATTTATTTCGATTTTGTATGGAGTGGGAATGGGATGTTTGTTACTAATGAGCGCTGGTAATACAAGGGAAGGTCATTCGGCTAATGAAGAGCATTGAGTGAGGAAGAAAGAACAAGGATACGGTGATTCCCCGAAAATAAGACCCTGTCTTATATTTCTTTGAACCCTGAAACAAGCGCTTGGCCTTATTTTCGGGGAAACACGGTAGTTGATGTTCTTTGCCTGTGTACTTGTTGGTCAACTTGGTTGGAGAGAGATTGAACCTTGTACCAGTGTCTGATGTTGAGACAAGCCTGGGTCCATGATGTCATCACATGCCTGCAATTTCTTCAACATTGTGATAACCTGCAGATGTCCACAATTAGATATGACAATTCAATGCATTTCAGTATAAGAAGGCTCTGCCAATAGAGAAGGCAAGGTGGACAAAACCATAGTTGTGTTTAACTAGCTTGTGAGTATCGGGAGATGGAAAAATTGGTAGAACACAGAATCATAGGGCTAGAAGCAGTGATGAAATCCAAATTTCTTTACTACCAGTTCTGTGGGCGTGGCTTGGTGGGCGTGGCTTGGTGGGCATGGCAGGGGAAGGATACTGCAAAATCTTCATTTCCACCCCACTCCTGGTGGAAGGATACTCAAAATTCCCATTCCCTCCCCACTCCTGGGGCCAGGCAGAGGTGGTATTTGCTGGTTCTCTGAACTACTCAAAATTTCTGCTACCGGTTCTTCAGAACCTGTCAGAATATGCTGGATTTCACCCCTGGCTAGAAGGGACCTTGGAGGTCTTCTAGTCCACCCCACTGTTTAAGCAAGAGACCCTATAACATCCCAGACAAATGGCTGTCCAATGTCTTCTTAAAAGCCTCCAATGATGGAGTCACAACTTCTGAAGACAAGGCATTCCAATGGTTGATTGTCAAGAAATTTCTCCCTAGTTCTAGATTGCTTCTCTCCTTGGTTAGTTTTCATCTAATGCTTCTTGTTCTGCCTTCAGGTTCTTTGGAGAACAGGTTGACCCCCTCTTCTCTGTGGCAACCCGTCAGATATTGGAAGGCTGCTATCATGTCACCCCTAGTCCTTCTTTACACTAGACCTGACATACTCAAATACTGCAACCGTTCTTCGTCTGAAGCATAGATGAGGAAATTCAATTCAATAATAATTAAAAGAGATGTTCCTTTGAAATACCATATGATTTAATGAGTTGATCCTGACAGCTAGGAAATTTCTATCTGGTATTGACCGATCACCATTCTCATTTGATTTCAGAATTCTCCTCATGTCAAGTTTTTTGTCTTTTTTAAATGCATTTTTAAAGAATTGTGTCCCAGATGAAGTGGCTACATCTAATGGGTGAGAAACAGGGAAAGTCATCTGTAGGCTTTTAATATTTGAACATAGAAAGCAGCTAAATTCCCCCATCTGTGGTAGAGAAGCAGAAACTAAATTCAAGATGGGTCAGCTGTTCCTTGTAACAGGTGGACTTCCCCCCTCTCTTTTTAAATAACCGGACTATGCAAGTATTCCAGTTGTAGTCCCAACTAAGGGAAATAAATCAGTCCATTTGTCTGCTTCTCTTTAAGCCGAGGCATTGAAACAAATTTAATTATCTTAAACCTTTGCTTGTTATGCTCTGTCAAATTTATAAAAGCTTCCAAGTTGCTTACCCTTCTACTGGGTAACTTTTCCCTGGACAAAGCAAGCAGGAAATTTTGTTGTAGGAGCCTTATCAATGTCCATCAAGATGGAAGTGAAATATTTGTGCTCCTTATTGTGCCTTGGATGGAACACAGTAATGGCAGCATTGTAAACAAAGCCTCAAATTCCTGACATGGGTTTCAGGTGGCTCTCCAAATTACGGGGGTTTAAAGTCGTTTACAATCACTGTAAACCAGTGTGAACCAGTGGGGATTAAGAAGGGAGCCACAATTAAGAGTGCTATTGGATTTCATGTTTGATTGCTAGCCATGGAGGGTGGGAGGCAGGGTGTAGAGAAGGAGAAGTGGTTAACGTCACTTTGAAGAGGGCAATCTTGCAGATGCTGCCATGTAGTTAGAGAGAAGAGCAGCAAGGAGGATTAGGGGACTGAAGGCTAAAACAAATGAAGGAGGGTTGCAAGAATTGGTTAGTTCAATGAACATGATAGTGACATGATAGTAGTGATAGTTCCAATATTTGAGGGGCTGCCATGAAGAAGAGGGGAGTCAACCTATTCCTCAAAGCAGCTGAAGGCAGGACAAGAAAAAAGGGATGGAAACTAATCAAGGAGAGAAGCAACCTGGAATTAAGGAGAAACTTCCTAACAGTGAGAACAATTAATCAGTGGAATGACTTTGTCTCCAGAAGTTGTGGGTGGGTGCTCCATCATTGGAGGTTTTTAAGAAGCAATTGGACAACCATTTGTCCAGAATGGTATAGGAGCTCCTGCTTGAACAGGGGATTGGACTAGAAGATCTCAAGGTCTTGTCCAACTCTGTTATTCTTTTATTAAGTCCATGACCATGTTGGTGTGAAGACAAAATTGCAGGTATAGGAAGTCCTCGTTTAGCGATCATGGAATTATCAGTTATGGACTCTTAAAGACAGGTGGTTTACTTTCTATTAGAAAGATATGACCTGCCAGTTCATGTTTGATCAGCCCATTCTGTCTCCTTTTAAGCAAAATAAACATCAACGCCTCCTTTGTGGTAGCAGTCATTCTGACGCACTTTCCTAATCTTTACTTTCTTTCTTCATCAACCCTGTCTGGATGCTATGAAGAAGGATACAGGCAAACAGTGAAGAAAAATATGTTGTTTTGCTGCTGGTTAACATTCCTCATTTTGGTTCCAACTTTTGTTTCAGACAACTGGTAGCATGTGGCCATGAAGGTGCCTCCCTTGGGGTACAAACTGAGGGTGAGGAAGACCCTTCAACTTCCATTTGTAACCTGGCAACATGATCAGGGCTTCTAAGTGGCCGTATGAGATTTGAATCCATTTATCAATGTGGCGGCCAAAGGCCCCTTTGGGACAACCATGACCTCGGATGATGGAGAACCTCTATAGATATTCAGAACCAGAGCTTCAAAGTCCCTGACCAGAAATGACTGACTTCCACGTTTCTGTAATCCATGGAAAACATCTCATTATTGTATCTCCTACTTCCATCGCCAAATAACATATGAATTTCGTTCTTTCTTCTCCAGGCCCACCCAGAATTGCCGACAAAGTAATCCACCGGCAATCTGCAAGGTTAGGAAGAACCATCAAACTTCTGTGTCCGGTGGAAGGCGACCCACCGCCTCTTACTATGTGGACGAAAGACGGACGGACCATCCACAGTGGCTGGACGAGGTTCCGCGTCCTCCAACAAGGCCTGAAGATCAAGGAGGTGGAAAGTGAGGATGCAGGGACCTATATCTGCAAAGCCACCAATGGTTTTGGCAGCATGAATGTGAACTATACCCTCATTGTGATCGGTGAGTAGAGAGAGACAGAGAGTTCAGCGTGTTCCATGCAGGGTGAGATTTGCCTGTGATATATCCGCTCTGTAAATAATCTACCAGGCTCTAGACAAACTCGCTTGTCCCAAGGTTTTTGTTGATGGGGGTGTTCCCCGTCTCCCTACTGCTGTCAGTTGTGTCAAGATAAGATTAGCCAAGGCTGGGGGCCAAAGGATAGGAATAAACAGGCGGGATGGAGACACAGATCTCAGCTCCGGAAAGGTTTGAGTGATAAGGAGTGGTCGCCCCAGCCTTTGCGGTCTCTGCCGAAACACGGTGGCTCTTTACTCAATCGTTACTCAATGTGTGTTTCACTCTCTGCAGCAAGGTCACGCAGACTCCCCTTATCATCAAAAAATAACAGTAGGTGCTGGAATTATTTACCAGCTTGGCAGGAAGCCTAAATGCGTTGTATGTCCCTATCAAGAGTTTTTAAAAAAGGAGAAGGCAGTCACAAGATGCAGAATTGACAAAAGAAGGAGAAGGTGGGTTTTGTCTTGCACCACACAGGATTCTGTTTCTCCACTCTTTATCCCCCTTTTCTTGGAGCCCATAAAACAAATCACTCAAGAAAGCAGGGCCGTCTTCCCTTTCCCTCAACATCTATTTGGCCATCGCAGTTGGAGCGATTTTTGCGGTAAGTTCTCCCAACTCAGGTTTCCCGTTGATTGCACCCGATGGCCTTTTGCTTTCTGTGGTCATAGTTGACATTCATTCTCCTGCTTTGGCTTCAGATTCTTTCTGTTAGGATTTTAGATTTTAAATCCCCAAAATCTGGTGCTGCTCTGCTTTGGGGGGCAGGGGAGAGGGGGTAGCATGAGCTGCCAGCGAAACCGTTAACTAGGCTAAAGAGAAAGAATTTCTTCTCCTGGTGGAGAGTTTGATAGTCTCTGTGGTTTACCACAAGCCTCGAGATGCTAATTATAGTGGAGGGACTGGTCTCCTATTTAATCAGAATTAACATTCTTTGGATTAAGGACAAACGTCTGTTATCCTGCAAAATTACCTATCTTCCCTTTTAAAAAAAAAATGTACAAAAATATGCAATTTATGTTTAAAATAATCCACTTAAGTCCTTTTCTTTGGCAAGTACTAAATGCTCTTTTGTCACTGCCATTTTTTTTTTTAAAAAAATCCATTGGTCATTCGGCTTATTGAAGGAGAATTGGCACCCTAAAATTGGCACCCTAAAATGTGCATGCATTGATAGTAATTGATAAATCCGAATGTTAACGGATGGCAATCAAATCCAGATTGCGACCAGGACTTTTGTTTCTTAATACTTCAACGAATGTAGAAAAGCTGAAAAGCAAGATTTTTTAAAAAATGTATTGTCTCTTAACTCATTGGCCTCAACATTTATCCTTTCATTTTCTAGTAGTGTTCTTCTCTTTGCATAAGGCTTCTGTTTTATTAATTACAGTAGTGAAAATTAATATAAACTAAAGTTAGAGAAAGAAAAGAGAATGGAAAGAAATCATTAGAAGTGCAGGAAAAAAAGAGAAAGAAAGAAAGAAAGAAGGAAGGAAGGAAGGAAGGAAGAAAGAAAAGAATAAAAAGAAATAATAGCGGAAGATGAGAGAAATATGTAAAGAGGTGATTCCCAACCTTTATCACAAGTGTAAATAAATTTAATAACTGCTTGTCTTCCTTCTGATACACAACTACACAAAAAGAAATGGTGGAGGAGTGTTTTTAAGGGATTGTGTACATTGTTACACAGAGTTTCTGTCAGGTCTGGTGTTCTCTAGAACGCAGAAAGGAAATGGGGCATAGCGTGGATGTTTTCAATATTAATTCATTTTCAATACGAAGCGAAAATCAAGATCATGGGGGCCAAACCTCAAACCGACAGGAGGGAAGTTCAAAAGTAAAATTAGGAAAGATGGCTTCACAGAAAGAATATAAGCAAAGGTCTCCAACTTTGGCAACTTTACAACTTGTGGATTTGAACTCCCAGAATTCCCAGCATGTGCTGGCTGAGGAATTCTGGGAGTTGAAGTCCACAAGTCGTAAAGTTGCCAAGGTTGGAGAGCCCTGCTACAGAGGAAGCTGGGAACCAACTTCCAGCAGAGACAGTGGGCCAATCGATCAAACACATGCCCATCATCTGATAAAAAAAATAATTTAAAAAATAAATAGAGAATAAAAATAGTAATGGAATGAAAAAATAAAAATTAATAAATAAATTAAAGAGAAAACAAAAACAAAAAACTCCAAGGGGAGACTTGATTGAACTCTGGGGTTTTTCCTGCCATCGGTTTTCTAGGTTTCTGTGTTTTTGAAAAGAGGAAATTTAATTAATTGCCTACGGCACCCTTTCTGTTTCTCATGTACGGGTTGTCCTTGATTTAATGACCATTTGTTTAGTTTTGGCTCTGTTGTGGCCTGTCGGCTGCCGGCCCCTCCAGCAGTCGAATCAGAGGAGGAGGAGGAGGAGGAGGCGTGGGAGTCAAGGTCAGCATCGAGGCAACCTGAGAGCTCCGAGGGGGAAGAGGGAATGAAGCTGGCAGAAAAAGAGACAGAGGTGGAGCCTGGGCTGTCCGTCAACCCTCATATGGAGAGTCAACAGCCCCCAGGTCTGGAGGTGGCTGATGAGGAGGAGGAGGAACAGCTGGGTCCAGTGCCTGATGCACAGATGCGCAGAAGGCAGAGGAGAGGAGAGCAGTGGAAATCTATGGGCCGGTCCTTGGGATGGAAGAGCCACTGCTGCTAGTGAAGCCCCTCGCCAGCTCTGGGGATAAAAGGCAGGGGGTGGAGATGAATAGATGTGGCAGAGAACTTCATTTCCCAGCCGGCCTCACTTGTTATTTATTTATTTAATTTATTTATTGGTTCAATTTATATGCCGCCCTTCTCCGGAGACTCAGGGCGGCTTACAATGCATTAAGCAATAGCCTTCATACTTTTGTATATACCTGCTTAGTAGGGCTTTCGGCCCCCCCTAAGTGGTGTTCTTCTTTATACAAAGTCAGCTTATTGCCCCCACAATCTGGGTCCTCATTTTACCTACCTCGGAAGGATGAAGTGAGCCTGGTGAGATTCGAACTTGCAGTAATTTCAGGCAGCTGGTGCTAATTAACAGCACTTTAGTCTGCTGCGCCACCAAGGCTCTTTATAAAGCCTGCATTGAGAGAGAAACTTTTTGCCGGGGCTGCTGGCGCTCCTAATAAAGGAATCTTTGAGTTAACTTCAGAGGGTTTGTTGTGTTCGGGGAACTGGGTCAGAACAGGTTCTGAGCAGAAGTGGTATTCAGCAGGTTCTGAGCAGTTCTGGAGAACCGGTAGTGGAAACTTTGAGTAGTTCGGAGAACCGTTAAATACCACCTCTGACTGGCCCCGCCCCCATCTATTCTCTGCCTCCCGAGTGCCAGCTGATTGGGAGGAAATGGGGATTTTGCAGTAACCTTCCCCTGCCACGCTCGCCAAGCCACACCGACAGAACTGGTAGTACAAAAATTTGAAACCCACCAGTGGTTCTGAGTTATGACAGCACTAACAGGTAGGTGATTTATGGCTGAGCAGTCACGTGATCTAAATTCGGAGGCTTGGCAACTGGCATGTATTGATGAGAGTTGCAGTGTCCCAGGGTCACGTGATCCCAAAGCCCCTCTCTGAGGGAAATGGGAGATTAAGGAGTATGAAATAGAAATAATAAATATAAATAATGAATAAATAAATCTCCATTTGTGAACTTCCAACTGGCTTCCAACAAGCAAACTTAATGGGGAAAGCCAGATTCCCTTAACAACTGCGGCAAAAGAGGGCACAAAATCAGACACACCTCATTTAAAAACTGCCTCACTTAGCAACTGATGTTCCAGAGTCGTAAGTCGAGGACTACCTGTAGTAGGCAAGGAGCAACTTCTATGTAGCCCTTGGCAATATTAACTTCTTTTGTTTGTTTTTGTGTTAGAATAAAGCTCCCATTCACGCTGGTGTTTCTTTTCCTTCCTTCATTTCTCTAAGAAATTCTTTTTCTCCTTCACGAGAGGCGATTTGATTTTCTGACTTGTTTCACAGCGCAACTTGCTCACTCTTTGTTTGTTTGCCAACAAAAATCTCTTTATTTTGTACCCATTTCTCCCCACCCCCCGCTTCCCTTTCTTTCAATTTTAATACGGGAGTTACGTTAAAGAGGTGATAACACCTGTTGGCAATTTAAAGGAAATGAAAAGATATATTTTTTTCCACGGATATAAGCATGAAATTCATACATCTATGTACATGGATACAGTTTCGCCAGCCTATTCCATTCTGTGGTAGACAAATGCAAAGCAGAATTCCCTGCCAGGGTAAATTTAGGCCCCGAAAGACATATGGAGATGTTTAATCCACAATTCCTTGCAGATGTTTTCAGGCTATGGGGCTGCCATCGAGGCCTGCGTGATTATATTTATTATTAGCGTTACTTTAAAAGAAAGGAAAACAAGACTCTCAACCGGTCTTGACATCCAAGGAGTGTTTGGATGGGGTCCATCATGCAACGGAGTCCTTTTCATTTAGGGATAGAAATCAAATTGCCGTCTTAAGCTTAACCCCTTTCTGAATGGGATGATCAGATCCCACCCCCCCACGCCAATCAGTTGAAACAGATGTTGGCCCACAAAAGTTGTGTTTGAAATGCAGAAAACGCCTTGCCTGGTGTAGATTGGGTGGGGATGGTGGTGTAGCTCAGAGTTTCTCAACCTGAGGACATCTTGAAGATAGATAGATAGATAGATAGATAGATAGATAGATAGATAGATAGATAGACAGACAGACAGACAGACAGACAGATGATAGATGATAGATGATAGATCGATAGATCGATAGATGATAGATGATAGATCGATAGATGATAGATGATAGATAGATAGATAGATGATAGATCAATAGATCGATAGATGATAGATGATAGATAGATCGATAGATGATAGATCGATAGATCGATAGATCGATAGATGATAGATGATAGATGATAGATGATAGATGATAGATAGATAGATAGATGATAGATGATAGATCGATAGATGATAGATGATAGATGATAGATGATAGATAGATAGATAGATGATAGATGATAGATCGATAGATCGATAGATGATAGATCGATAGATCGATAGATGATAGATGATAGATGATAGATCGATAGATGATAGATGATAGATGATAGATGATAGATGATAGATAGATAGATGATAGATGATAGATAGATAGAATTCTTTATTGGCCAAGTGTGATTGGACACACAAGGAATTTGTCTTTGGTGCATATGCTCTCTGTACATAAAAAGACAAGATACATTCATCAAGAATCATAAGGTACAACACTTAATGATAGTCATAGGGTACAAATAAGCAATCAGGAAACAATAACAATATAAATCATAAGGATACAGCAACAAGTTAAAGTAATGCAGTCCTAAGTGGGAGGAGATGGGTGATGGGAACGATGAGAAGATTAATAGTAATGCAGACTTAGTGAATAGTTTGACAATGTTGAGGGAATTATTTGTTTAGCAGAGTGATGGCGTTCGGGAAAAAAACTGTCCTTGTGTCTAGTTGTTCTAGTGTGCAGTGCTACATAGCATCGTTTTGAGGGTAGGAGTTGAAACAGTTTATGTCCAGGATGTGAGGGGTCTGTAGATATTTTCCCAGCCCTCTTTTTGACTTGTGCAGTAGACAGGTCCTCCATGGAAGGCAGGTTGGTAGCCATTGTTTTTTCTGCGGTTCTAATGATCCCCTGAAGTCTGTGTCTGTCTTGTTGGATTACAGAACCAAACCAGACAGTTATGGAGGTGCAGATGACAGACTCCATAATCCCTCTGAAGAACTGGATCAGCAGCTCCTTGCGCAGTTTGAGCTTCCTGAGTTGAAAGATGTTTGGGCTTTCAGCTGCTGGTCAGGGTGAAGTACGCAAATCTTGGGCAGGAAGCCCTGATGGACAGACTGGATCCCAGATCTGGAAGGGAACCAAGTGAACATTGCCTATCTATGGGTAGTCCTCAACTTACGGACACAATTGAGCCCAAAATTTATGTTGCTAAGTGAAACAGTTGTTAAGTGAATTTTACGACTCTCCTTGCCACATTTGTTAAGTGAATTGCTGTGGTTGTTAAGTTAGGAACACGGTTGTTAAGTGAATCTGCCTTTCCCCTTGACTTTGCTTGTCAGAAGGTCACAAAAAGGGATCATATGAGCCTGGGATGCTGCAACTGTCATAAGTGTGAAAAATGGTCATAAATCACTTCTTTCAGTGGTGTTGTAACTTCGAATGTTGTAAGTCAAGTTACAACATATAGTTATATATGTTGTGTTATATATAGTTGTGTATATAAAAAAGAATTTTTTTTATTTTTGAGGTGCAAATGCAGTCAAAGATTTTAAAAAAACCTTTAACAATGCAATGAATTTAACCAATGGGCCCATTATTATGATCTGAATTGTCTGACATTTGCTGAAGATTCCATTTGGATAGATGGAAAATCTTTCTTTCTTTCTTTCTTTCTTTCTTTCTTTCTTTCTTTCTTTCTTTCTTTCTTTCTTTCCTTTTCTTCTCTCTCTCTCACCTTCCTCTTTCTTTCTTTCTTTCTTTCTTTCTTTCTCTTTCTTTCTTTCTTTCCTTTTCTTCTCTCTCTCTCACCTTCCTCTCTTCCTCTTTCTTTCTTTCTTTCTTTCTTTCTTTCCTTTTCTTCTCTCTCTCACCTTCCTCCCTTCCTCTTTCTTTCTTTCTTTCTTTCTTTCTTTCTTTCTTTCTTTCTTTCTCTTTTTCTTTCTTTCTTTCTTTCCCTTCCTCTTTGTTTCTTTCTTTCTCTTTCTTTCTTTCCCTTTCTTCTTTCTTTCTTTCTTTCTTTTTTTCTTTCTTTCTTTCTTCCTTCCTTTCTTTCTTTCCCTTTCTTTTCTCTCTCTCACCTCCCTCCCTCCCTCCCTCTCTTTCTCTCTCTCTCTCTCTTTCTCTTTCTTTCTTTCCTCCCATATCTTAAAATCATCTCTGTTAAGATGTTATATATTTCTTAGTGCCGTGTTTCCCAACCATGGCTACTTTTAAGAAATGTGGATTTCAGCTGCCAGAATTCTCCAGTCTGATCATGATCATGTGATCAAAATCCAGAGGCAACTGACTCATTTTTATGACAGTTGCAGTCTCCTGGGATCATGTGATCCCCTTCTGACTCCATGGGGAAGCCCGATTCACTTAACACCTGTGTTGCTCACTTAATAACTGCAGTGACTCATTTAACAAGAAAGGCCGTAAAATAGAGGCAAAACGCACTTAATAAATGTCTCAGTTAGGAACAGGAAGTTTGGATCCATTATGGTTGTACGTTGAGGGCTACCTGTCTTGACTGCTCATTCCTTCCCTATGGACGGTTAGTTGCAAAACGTGGAAACTGTCCATCATTCGGATATTTTCCTTGTCCATTCTAAGCCTAGTTTTTCTACCTGCTGTCTTAGTTTGGTCTCCTTTATATTTAACTTCAGTCCCATTCCCCCCCCCCCATGGTGTTCCTTGACATTATTATTATTATTATTATTAAAAAATCTTTAGTGAGATTCACAGCCTTTGAGGCTGGTTAATAGCTCAGCAGCTTGAGTCCTAACCAAGGACCTAGGAACTGTTAAGGTATCGTCGGAGGATGTAAGCTGTTCCGAGTAAGGTGGTTTTTTGTAGAGTCAAAATGTTCAAGTCCGGCAAATTTAGAATTTCTAAATAGCGGGGTAGCCCTTTGGGTATTGCTCCAAGGGCTCCAATTACAATCGGGACAACACATGATTTATTATTATTATTATTATTATTATTATTATTATTATTATTATTATTATTATTATTATTATCATCATCTACTACTACTACTATTACTACTACTACTACTACTACTACTACTAGGGTTTGTATTTTTGGCTTTCAAGTTAAAATGCCACCAGCATTCAAGTCACTTCCATGCAGAATTCAGCTTCTGGTTTCAACAGAGAATGAAAAATTATACTCTGAAACCCCCCCCTTTTAAAAAAAAAAGTAGATTTCAGAGCTCGGTTTGTTTTCATTCCAATCAAACGATGTGTTTATATAAAGGACAGTTTTGCCCAGCCTATTATTTTACATTAATCCACAGTTTTAAATGCACTGTGAATGTTTACATTGCATCCCTGAAAATAACAGCCTCAAAAAGTCCACACAGATTTCCCCTATCAAAAGCTCCAGTTTCTTGTTGGTGTGTGAGGAGCTGAAAGCGTATAAAAAGATTTCTTTGTTCCAAACACTTCATTTTACAAATGAAGCTGCTTCTTCTTCTTTCTTTAAATAAGAGCCTGACCTGTTAGCCTACTAATTATGATGGATTTATTATATATTAACACTGAGATTGTGCTGTGTTCATTACATCATGGGGGCTCCATCATGCCATGACTGTCGTCTATTTCTGTTCTCAGCTTCCTAGCTTTTGGGTGTCCTTCTGTTATGATTTGTGCATGCAACTGAGCAGCTGCACAACTCCGGGGTTGAGAAGTCAAAATGTTGAAAGCAGGCAGCATCATCTGTCAAAGCGCATCACCCATACCATGTTAGCTTTCTTTGGCTGGATGAGATAGGAGAAGAATGATGGATGAGATGCATCCACCCACCCACCCACCCACCCATCCATCTTCTCTTTTGAAGTAAGTAGAATAATATAACAACTCACGACAGCAGGGAGCACTATGCAATGTTTCCAATTCTTCCAAGGTGTTTTTTTGTTGTTGCTTTTCTCCAAATAAACCTTGGACTCTATGATTCTGCAAAGAGTCACTTGTAAAGAATATTGGAAGGAGAGTGACAAAGGGTGCTGTTTTTCCAAATGGCAAGAGGCTTGACTGCCTCTTCTTTGGGGCAGCCCCTGAGCTATCATGTCTGCCCTACTCCTTCTTTTCATCAGACTAGACACACCCAATCTAATCATACCTGGCTGCCTGGAAGTGTCATTGCTATTGGAATCTGAGTGCACTTTCCATCAAAGGAATTTTAACACCAAAGACTCTACTCTGTGTGGTGCTCTGGGCTGGTTCAAACTGCATTGCTTTCAGGAATTGAAGCTAAACAAGCTGTTGGCCCAAATGAAGACATCAATAAAAGTCACTCCATGTTTAGTATTTTAGGAGCGTTTCTCTTCTTTTCCCCTGTAAAAGAGCTAGTTGAGTGTGAGGTTTAATGGGCATCTGGCAGATTGATTTAGGAGGCATCTTTTCAGGTTCACCCAAATGGGACAGTGAAAGCTGGCATCTGGAATTCATTCAGGGAGCTGATTCTAAGTAAACTTTAAATATATGTTGATTTCCTTGGTACTGGATTTCCTCATGTTACCCAGCTTAACTAATGTTGTCATGTAGGATAAAACTAATGATAAAAGCACAGCTAATATAAAAGGTTCAGTCCGGATTTATTTGCTCCATCATCTTTTAGCTTCTAGGTCCTCCTCCTCCTTTCTCTCCGCAAACCCCCTCTCTTCTACCACTGATAATGTTACCTAGTTGAGTAATGAAATGTCTGCAAAAAAACCAAGCTCAGAAAGCATCAAGGACCCCACAGCCCTCCTCCTCCTCCTCCTCCTCCTCCTCCTCCTCCTCCTCTAGAAAGTGTGACATACATACTTGCCTGTATCAGTGAATCAATCAATCAATCAATCAATCAATCAATCAATCAGTTTTATTCATTCATTTGATTGATGCTGCTAAAGACAAACCAGTTGAATCTTACTAGGTAAGTAATTTGCAATAAAATGCCCACTGGACACACAATCAAAAATAAATCACACTCTATCACACAAAAAAAAAAAAGTTCTAAAAAGAGGAAAAAAGTGACAAGAAACAAATAACTAAACAGTTGCATTTCAGCATCAAAAAACCCTCCCCTGTTAAGTAGTTCTGTTTTTAATTCTGACCCTTTTGGCGTAGTGACACCTTTGTGGCTGGAGCTTATAGAACTTAGAATATAGAATAACAGAAGGGGCCTCCGTCCAACCCCGTGCTTGGCAGGAGACCTTATATCAGGGGTCCTCCAACCTTGGCAACTTTAAGCCTGGCGGACTTCAACTCCTAGAATTCAAAGCCAAAGCAAAGCTGGCTGGGGAATTCTGGGAGTTGAAGTCCGCCAGGCTTAAAGTTGCCAAGGTTGGAGACCCCTGCCCTATATAATTTCTGACCAATGGTTGTCCATGTTTGAAAACCTTCAGGCTTTTTGGAAAAGCCTTACTGCATCTAAATGATAGCATTGAAGGACCAGTTCAATGGTCCTTCCTTCCTTTTGAGAGATGCTGTGGTTGCTTCTCATATGATCCTGCCCCCCCCCCCTTTGGCAACATTTCACATGGCTTTGGATCTAAGCACTGGGATGAAACCTAGATTCTTTCAGCGATGAGGTGCTAAATTTTGTCTTGCTCCTGTGGAGGTCAAACTCCTGATGGGAGAACGAGAGGAGAAATTACCTGGTGTTTTGCTATGGTTTGGAGAACATAGTGTTGATGATCTTTCTGTGTTTGTGAAAGCATGATTGGATAGATCATTTACCGTGTTGGGACGTATCTGTTCATTTTATTTCAATCACCCAACGAGGAATACTATATGTCAAGTGAGAAGATATGATGGACTTTCATGGTTGGTTGTGATCCTGCTAACTTTGGCAGAAGATCTCTTAGGTCTACCTTAGAAGAAAGAACTTCTTCACTCTTGAAGGACCTGGTTACTCAGGTTGGAGACGTAAGTCTTGCAAGTACCTGGTTGAGGAGACAGGTGACATCCTTCAAAGGTTCTGAAGAAGTGGTGTGAATGAAGGAATAATAGAATAACAGAGTTGGAAGGGACCTTAGAGGACTTCTAGTCCAACCCCTTGCTCAAGCAGGAGACCCTACACCATTTCAGACAAATGGTTGTCCAGTCTCACAACTTCTGCAGGCAAACTGTTCCACTGGTTAATTAATTAATTCTCACTGTTAGGAAATTTCTCCTTACTTCTAAGTTGCTTCTCTCCTTAGTTTCCATCCATTGCTTCTTTCCTGCCTTCTGGTGCTTTGGAGAATAGGTAGACACCCCTCTTCTTTATCAAAGTTGAAGGCATAATAGATCTTTTTGAAATTGAACCCTGGGCCTACTCAGACAAGTAAACCAGAACTGTAAAAAGAAGTTATGTCCCATAACAGTTTAGCTTTCAAAAGGCTTTCTGTTTTGAATAAACGATGAAACATACAGGCAAATTATTGCTTTCAATAAAAAACCAAGATGATGGAGGGGGTGGGAGAGAGGGAAGGGAAAAGGAATGCAAGGTCACAGATAAGGATGTTTTTACAAACTCAGTTTAGTCTAAATTATGTATTTGGACTCTATATTTTGCTGAAAAGATAAGCGTATGATGCAAATCCCAAACCGCTTTGTATTTAAAAGAGTATTACTTTAAAAGTATTATTTTAACACTTAAAATTTTTAAAAGTATTAAAATTTTAGTAGGTACAATAAGTAAAATTAATAATAAATAAATAAAATTTGCAGAGAATTCTTTTTCTTTGGCTATGATTTGAATATAAAGCTACTGTAGGTCATGTCTAAATTCTTTAGAAAGAGTCTTGATACTATAATATAAGAGACACGAGGCTTTAGCTCCGTATTCTTCACAAACCTCTTTAATAAACTATAAAGCAGTTGCATTTTTATCTTGCCTATATTTCTTTTTTATTTCTTTTATTTCTTTTTTTAAAAATAATATTTATTAAACAGTTTGACTTTAAAAACAACACAAAAAACAATCACACATATATAAAAACAAAACACGTCAAGACGTAATGTATTGAACATTACATATCGTCAATGGTAATTTTACAGCATTTCGTATCGACATACGTATTTTGCTTTTGTAGTTCCCTATTCTATCATTTCTATTTACTTCTCAATAGTAGAATAATTGCATTGCTCCAACGTGTGTGTGTGTGTGTATATATATATATATACACACACATATATTATAATATTCATTGTTCTTATTTACACATTTATGTTCATTTATATTTACATCTCTTTATTTATCTTTATATATCTTGCCTATTTTCAAGCAAGGAGGATCGGTGGGTCAAACAGTCAAGATGGTGAACACAACTATCCTTGTTTGCACACACAAAAAAGGATGGATGCTTGCATGGTGGCTGCCTTCTCGACTTTTTTGGTGTGCACATACCCACATGCACACCTTCACACCTCTGCTTTCAAGCAAATGTATGTCTTTTATGATACCAGGATCGCAAGATCCAGGAGGTCACCAGGTGGCAGCAAAGAGTCATACTCCTTATGTTCTTGAATCCCTTTGCTACCATCTAGTGGTTATCTCTAGCAATGCAATCTGTGGCGCCTTGTCAACACCAATAAGGGAGGTGTTGTGGGCTCTTCTCCTTCTGCATTTTCCACTTCTCCTTGCAACCTCTGAGTTGGTTATGACACTGAAATAGCTTGCACGCCAAGCTTTTGAAAGAGGCAGAAAGAGCTTCAGAAGCCCTGCTTGCCCTGAAAAGACAGGGCTGCTTTAATATGAGAAGATGCCACGTACATACAATTTTGTGTATCCCGAAGTCCCTCTTTTGAAGGAACTGCAAGCCATGGAGAGAGAGAGGGTGTCGGATGGTCCTTGCTTGCTTTTCCTCTGGAAAGTAGAGGTGATAGCTTGAACCCCTCTTGAACACTGCAAAAGAACGGAAGTTATGTGTAGCTTCTTCTCGTATTGGCTAAACTGTGTCCCTCTCCAAATGTGGGGCTGATCTCGTTTCCTGATCCAGGCGAGATGATGGACATGTGCTCCACGTGGAGATGCCACTGACTGCCACAACCACATGACACCACTCCTAAGTCAGCTGCCGTGGCTCCAAACTCTTCGCAGAGCACAGTTCCAAGCGCTAATAGTGCTCTTGAAAGTCCTTGATAATCTGAGGTCAAATACCTTCAAAGATCCTCGGTGCCAGGCCTGGTTCAGCTTTTGTGATTGTCCCTGGGACGTTGTTTATTGAGAGATTAGATTAGTTCTCCCCTCTCCTTGCTTGTCTTCTGTGCTCCATGAAGCTGTGTTTATTTCAGGCAGCTTTGAAACAGCTCAACCTGATTTTTGAGCTATATTTTTATGATAGGGCCAGAGAAAAAGGGAGTTTATAACTTTGATTATGGTTTTTTGCTTAGGACTTTTTAACCAAGGGGGGGAAAATATTGGGAGTCCGACTCCTTGCTTCATAGGAGAATCTAAATTAAAGCAATTCGGGTCTCAATGACAGATGGTTGTCTAGCTGTAGCTTGGACATCTTCATCAATGAAAAGGAAGTCACCCCTTTTAAGGGTCATTGGATAGATAAATCAATCAATCAGGGTTAGCTCAGGATTTTGTCGGGATGGGCTTTAAGTTTGTCCACAATGTGATGACACACATTGCATCTCCACTTCTTCTTATAGCAGTTTATGACTTCTTTAATGAGTTGGACCGTAAACCCAAATCGATTCAAACTAGGTTCATAGGACATCATTGACTTAAATCTGAATTTGCAGACTGCCTTGGACCATAGACTGGCCAAACAGAATGGGTTTGCAGAATGAACTAACATGCGCACACACACACACACACACACACACACACACACACACACATGCCTAAAGCATCCTCAACCATGCGTAGCCAAACTGAAGAGACAGGTAGCAGTCCTTGTTTAGTGACTGCCTTGAGTACTGGCTGTTTCTATTTATAATGATGATGATGAAGAAAAAGTAATTTTGCAACCAATGTACTTATGACCTTCACTGCAACTCTCTCTCTCTCTCTCTCCTCTCTCTTTCTCTCTTTCTCTTATTCTCTCTCTCTCACTTTCTTTCTCTCTCTTATTCTCTCTCTTCCCTCTTTCTTTTCTCTTTCTCTCTTTCTCTCTCTCTCTCCTCTCTCTCTCCTTTTTCTTTCTCTCTTTCTCTCTCTCTCCTCTCTCCTCTCTTTCTCCTTCCTCTTCCTCTTTCTCTTATTTTCTCTCTTTCCTCTCTCTCTCTTTCTCTTATTCTCTCTCTCCTCTCTCTTTCTCCTCTCTCTTTCTCTCTTTCTCTTTCTCTCTCTTATTCTCTCTTTCCTCTTTCTCATTTCTCTTATCTCTCTCTCTTTCTTATTCTCTCCTTTTTCTCCTTTCTCTTTCTCTTATTTTCTCTCTTTCCTCTCGCTCTCTTTCTCTTATTCTCTCTCTCCTCTCTCTCTCCTTTCTCTTTCTCTCTTTCTCCTTTCTCTTTCTCTCTCTCTCTCTTATTCTCTCTCCTCTCTTTCTCCTTTCTCTTATTTTTTCTCTTCTCTCTCTCCCTCCCTCTCTCTCTCTCTCTCTCTCTCTCTCTCTCTCTCTCTCTCTCTCTCTCATGCTGGCCATTACAACCAGCTAGTATGCATTGTGTGAAAATTGTAACCACAGTCATGATCATGTGATTTTTCACTTAATGATCGCTTTACTTAATGATTGAGTCGCTGGTCCCAGTTGCTAAACAAGGACTAGCTCTTTTCGAATGCAGTCATTACTCCTCTAAAGGAAGAAAGATTTGAGTCTAAATCAATTTCTGATGATCCTAGGAAAAGCATCTGCAGTTTTCCTGCCAACAGGATGGAAGTGATTTCCAACCCCCTTTTTCTAGGATGTGGTTTTGACAATTTAGGTACAAATTATCCAGGGATTTCCTAATAGATTCCCATCCAAGTACTAATCAGAACGGATCCTGGCTCTCTTTCTGAGACCAGCCGAGGTCAGCTTGGGGCTGGGACCTGACCTGGCTCAGATCTTCAGTGAACTAGGATCCCAGCATGGTGTGCTGTGAACTTTGACCTTTTGCTGTGCTCCTAATTCAGCTTCCCCTTTCTTTCCATGCTTGGGGTTAGTGGTCCCAATGCAAGTACTCCAGTGGGCAAAATAGTTTTCAAGCAAGGACAGATGTGAAACTTGATACAAAAGATTGCATTTTAACAGAATAGCAGAGTTGGAAGGGTCCTTGTAGGTCATCTAGTCCAGCCCCCCACCCAAGCAGGAGACCCTACACCATTTCTGACAGATGGCAGTTCAGTCTCTTCTTGAAAGCCTCCAGTGATGAAGCTCCCACAACTTCTGAAGGCAACTTCTCTTCCATGGGTTGATTGTTCTCACTGTCAGAAAATTCCTCCTTATTTCCAGGTTGAATCTCTCCTTGGTCAGTTTCCATCCATTGTTCCTTGTCTGGCCTTCGGGTGCTTTGGACAATAGCTTGACTCCTTCCTCTCTGTGGCAGCCCCTCAAATACTGGAAGACTGCTATCCTGTCTCCCCTGGTCCTTCTCTTCTCTTCTCTTCCCTAGACTAGCCAGGCCCAGTTCCTGCAACCCGTTCTTCCTATGTTTTAGTCTCCAGTTTTGCAGCATTCCTACTTCCCTTCTACACGAAACACCACCCTGGAAGCCAGATGTGGAACAACTGGGGTGTATCACTGTGTAATCTGGCCCTAAACCTCTAGGATTGGAAAAGCGAATTTCATTTCCACTTGGCTAATGCCATATTTTCTTTGCAAGGTGCTCCAGAGGTCTTCGCAGAGCTGCACGCCCTTCCACTTCGATCTGACAGCTTGGTGATTAAAAAAGCATTTTTATTTTTGACGAAAGGAAAGTGATTGTTACTGAATTAACCAGCCATGGTTGTTTTTGGGTTCTAAAGATGAAAATCTCTGAATGGCCCGTCATACTGTAGGCATTGCTCCAGGTTGTAAATGGTGGAAATGAACATCAGACATAGAACATGGAATCATTGGGCCATAAGGGACCTTGGAGGTCTTCTTCTCCAACCTTCTACCTGAGGTCTTATTCCATCTCGGTCAAATGGTTGTCCAATCTCTTCTTGAAATCCTCCAGTGATGGAGCAACCACAACTGTGGGAGGCAAGCTCCTCCTCCTCCTCCTCCTCCTCCTCCTCCTCCTCCTCCTCCTCCTCCTCCTCTTCTTCTTCTTCTTCTTCTTCTTCTTCTTCTTCTTCTTCTTCTTCTTCTTCTTCTCCTCCTCCTCCTCCTCCTCCTCCTCCTCCTCCTCCTCCTCCTCTTCCTTCTCCTTCTCCTCCTTCTCCTCCTCCTCCTCCTCCTTTCTCCAAAGTCTGAAATAGGGCAATTTTTCTTCTTCATGGCTGCCTCCTGTCATTGGCCTGGATGCTTTCAACCACACACAACTTAGAGGAGGAAGAAGTGTTCCATTGTGCAGCCCCTGAAGAAACACCGCTGAAGAAAATGTGAGGAATTCTTAGCCTATGATATGTTTGGAAGAGGAAGCCGGGGACTTTCAGGAATGCAGGCAATGGTTCCAAAAATATTCCCTGCAATAACACGGTTGGTCAGGAACTGTTATTTGGATTGGCTCATGGGTCTTCACCAGGGGCTGTGATGTCATTTTTCGTGTCTTCTGTGGAGGAGGGAGTTGAAAGAATGGCCTGGAGTTTTTCAGAAGGGAATGTTGACAACCAAGCCATGTGAGTTGCCGCATCTCAAAAATACACCTCCCTACTACCACTGCCTACTAGAAAGCTTCCACAGAAGAGATAAAATCGGGAATGAGACCATAAGAGAAAAAATTGGTATAGAACTAACTGTGATCGACATAGAAAAACATCAAATAAAGTGGTTTGTTCACCTGGATAGAATGTCTTAGGATTCCATACCATACAAGGCATATACGAAAAGAGGAGAAGGTCAAAGTACACGACGCACACCCAGAAGAAGAAGAAGAAGAAGAAGAGAGACAACATCAAAGACACACTAACAATGGTTGAGGCCGCCAGAAGATCAAAATCCAGAACTTTTAACATAACAGAATAACAAAGTTGGAAGGGACCTTGGAGGTCTTCTAGTCCAACCCCCTGCTGAGGCAGGAAACCCTATATCAGGGCGGTCAAACTACTGGCCCGTAGGCCAGAAGCCTCACAAACTGGACATGACCATGCCTGGTTTAGTGAAGAGGGAAAAAAGCCCCGATACATCATGTGACATCGCCGTGACAATGCGAGTTTGGCATCCCTGCCCTATACCATTTCAGAAAAATGGTTGTCCAATCTCTTCTTAAAAACTTTTGTATCTCCCTTGACAGCTGGGAAAGAGAATGAAGAGGAGGAGGAGGAGGAGGAGGAAGGGGAAGAGGAAGAAGAAGAAGAGGAAAGAAGAAGAAGAAGAAGAAGAAGAAGAAGAAGAAGAAGAAGAAGAAGAAGAAGAAGAAGAAGAAGAAGAAGAAGAAGAAGAAGAAGAAGTCCTAGGAAGTTCTTCTAAGAAAGTTCCATTTTTTGAATGAAGGTGACATACTATTGGACTATCTCAAATGTTTGTAGAGAACAACAAGTCTTGGACAAAGGCAAATGTGAAATGCTGAAAGTGAACATCAGACACAGAATCATAGAATCATAGGGCTGGAAGGGATCTTGGAGGTCTTCTAGTCCAACCTCTTGCCCAAGGCAAGAGTCCTTACTTATACTATCTTGGACAAAGGCTTGTCCAACATTTTGTGGCTTTCTTGGAAACCATACAGAAATGCTTTGTGACTTTCCAGTCTTGTCTGCAACCATAAGATTTCTCTGAAGACCCTCATCTAATACTGCTTAGCTTCTTTTGAGGGCAGCTAAGGTCTGGTTCTTCTCTTGAGGGCAACTAAGGTCACATTGAGCATCATGACATCTGCAACCTGAGATGTTAAGACAAAGTCAAGCTCCATTTCCAGGGTCTTCATGAAATTAGTTTTAGATGCTGAAGAGCACTGGGCCCAATTGCTAACCTTGAGGTGCTGCACTGCATACTTCCTTCCATGTAGATGTACTTCTATTGAGGACTACACACTGGGTCTACTAAAGGATTTCAAGTGAGCATGTAGGACAGTAGACGCCAGAAGATGTCTTGAGCTGAAGAGCTCATCGTTTGGGGTCTCTTACTTGGAAAGACATCTAGTATGACCATCGCAAAACATCCATGTAAACTTCAAAGGACTGGTTTTCTTTCAAGAAAATGAAATTTATTTATTAAATTCGCATGCCAATTAAATTGAATAAGACAATAATATTTGACTCTGTTGTAAAGAAAACTGAGAATTAAATCTTTAATTCTAGTTTCGAGGATGTTCTTTTTGCCCAGAAGCAAAACTTGGATAATTGTCTTATTTTCTATGAAAAATCCTTGCAAAATGCACAGAAAATATGATTTTCTAACTAGTGGGGCTGGCATATAAACAAGAGATACAGTCCTACCTACTGTATAGATTCTCCATTTATAGCTGCTTGGTCATGAACACAGAATGCCTTTGATCTCATGAGTGGTTCTAATGTTTAAAAATTCAATATGGGGGCCTGACTTTCTGTATGTTTTACATGAAGAGCAACTCCGCACTTAAATACGAAGAGAGGACTAATGTTGGCTGATGATGGATATGACTTTCTAATCATAAGTGGTGGATCATGTTATTAAAATGCCTATCATGTTTTTCCTCTGAATTACTGGTGTAATTTTTGTCCTTGTCAAATGTTTACAAGGGAGTAAAAGCAAAGAAAGAAAAGAAAAGAAAAGAAAAGAAAAGAAAAGAAAAGAAAAGAAAGAAAGAAAGAAAGAAAGAAAGAAAGAAAGAAAGAAAGAAAGAAAGACTTAGTTTAAACGGGTTTAATTCAAACCATGGCTTAGTTTCCTTGGGAAACTGAGGCTTTTTAAAATCAAATCATTATTACTCACCGTCTATTCAAGGTAAAACTTGGTTCTCTTCCATAATGTTTAATAGACGCCATCTCTCCAAGCGGCAGCTCTTCCGCTCAACAATATAAAAATTAATTTCTGAACCTGTTTTTTCAAAATTAACCTACAATTTATCCAATGCTAGTATATGTTCACTTTATTCTGTGAGTGTAAATTAAGTTTATGTCTTCTTTTCCTTTAATTGCATTTCCCCTTACTGTCTAATTTTTAAAATCTCATCATAATAGTTGTTTTTTTTTAAAAAAAAGAAAAGTCAAAACGAAAGCATTTTCCCACAGGAAGGATTCTTTATAATCAATTCCAAAATCTTATTTTAAATTTATCTAGACTCTGAGTCAATTTGTAATTCTGTGACCAATAACAGAACAGAACTGAATAACAGACAAGGAAGGGACTTTGGAGGTCATCTAGTCCAACCCCATGCTCAAGCAGGAGGCCTTATATCATTTCAGACAAATCCAGTCTCTTCTTAAAAACCTTCAGGGTTAGAGCTCCCATAACATCTGGAGCAAAGTCCTTCCATTGATGGATTCTTCTCACTGTCAGGAAATTTCTCCTTACTATTAAACAATACTTTCTATAAACTGTTACTTTCTAAGATTAAAAATTTGCTGCTTATTCTCCTCAAAAGTCTTTTAAAGTGTTTAAACTTATTCTAAAACTTTTATTTTGCTAAGGATTGTAGGAAACTCACCTGGCAATGTCAGACTTGTTGATGCAAAGATTTCCAACAGCTGAAAAGCAGTTAATGAGCAATTTCCATAAGTGATTAGAAAAGGAAGTGTGCAAACTTCATGTACTTTCAAAGGCACCGAATGCAGTTTAAGCAAAGTGGCTGTTCCATTATCTCCCAGAACTCTGTGCCTGCCAGAGATGGCTATCTTGCAATTTCCTCATGAGCAGCAGGTGTCTGGAGCACTTGTGGGCAATCTCAAGTCCCCCTCCTTGTCCAGAGAGTTTTTAATCAAAGAACCAGTCAACTTGCAGTCTCTTCATTTTATCACATTGTGGCTCCGTTTTTTTATGGCACCATCTTCCATCCACCATTTTTTCCCTCCGGAAGTCACTCCTTTTGAAAATTCCAAGCAAGGAGTCTGATTATTATCCATGTTATCTATTAGCTCATCACGATTCTAATCCTATCGATATATGGTTGCTAAATTGTATGTCTCCGTGTGTGCCACGCATGGCTTACTAGACTGAGAAATACTACAATAGGATTTTATTACGTAGCTGATTATAGTATTCGTGTTTTATTTTAGCCGTACGCTGGTAATTGACTGCAATAAAACAACTTTATCTTATCCTGGTCCTATAAAGTCTGTTAAGTGGCAGTGCCAACTGAGTGCATTTGAAACAGATGTCTAGACCTTGCTGTGCGCTTGTAATTCTTACAGATTAGTCCCTTCCTATTATAAACAAGGCAGTGATGTATAAACTGAATATGCAGGGCACAATTCAGCCAAATATAAATTGTCCTACTTTCACTGATTTGAACAGGGACGTTTAAAGCACACAGATATATAATGACATTGTGAATCATTCCCACAGTGTTTGCAACCTGTTGAATTGAAAGGGATTTTAAATTCATTTATATCACATTCCACTTTTTCTTGGAGGGTTCAAGACCCCCTAAATAAAATTATCCTTCCATAATCTCAGATGGAATGGGTGAAAATAGACTTATTGGCTCAATGGTCCTTGAAGAACTTCCATGGACTTGAATCTGGACCTCTCTGACCCTAATCCAGCACCTTAAGCCAACACCAGACTTAAAAAGCAAGGAGGTTTATGAACTTAGTCATCATGATTCCTAAATGGATATTCCTGGATCAGCCCTCTACCTCCTACATTCCCCATGAGCAAATTTGCACACTACAGTTGTTGCAAAGACAGCTACCCCAAAAATAATTTCACGGTGCAATGCATGAATGCACATCAGAGATTTGTTAAGAAGCTACAGCTGGAGGTTTACCATTAGCATTGTGAGGAAAGCGTTGGTAGATCTAGAACAGGGGTCTGCAACCCGTTTCCCACAGAAAAGAAAACACCGGGAGCCACAAAACCCTTCCCGTGCCTGACTATTTCTTGAGCGGCCACAAAACTAGCAGATGTAGTTGAATTAAATGTTTTGTTTCCTTCTGAATTTTTTCTTTTCTTGGATTTATCCATGGTTGGCCTACTGGGGTTGAAAAGCTCAATAAATCGCATACCGGTGGGCGTTGCACATTGGTGGTTGTGATGCATATTTTGAGTGACAGGGAGCTGCAGCAGAGGGGTGAAAGAGCCACATGTGGCTCCAGAGCTGCAGGTTGCTGACCCCTGATTTAGGGAATAAACTGAACCTCTTTTGACTCTAGGGAAGCCCCCTGATCTTTTGGAGAGAGAGAGAGAGAGAGAGAGAGACTGGGTCAGGAACTAGCTACTTAGGGTTGAGGGATGATTTCTCCTGCTATGAACCTGCCCAGGTATTTAGATTAGCGGAAGACCTCTTGAAGAGGCCCCTGCAGCAAGATGCTCCTCGGAGTCTTTTGCCAAGATTTAAGTGTTATTTGATTCTTACTGTATTGATCCAATACTTTGTTTCTCCTTTTTATTTAGTCGTTGTAAGTTCTTTGAATACATTAAAGGAGAATATTTGTAGCTCAGGGCTGAACTGAGGGGTCCAACGTTGGTCCTCTCTGAGCTTGGTTGTTTTCTTGTAGAAATTTCATGACCCAAACTAAGGAACATCATCAGTGCACAGTCATTGTCCTCCTCCTCCTCCTCCTCCTCCTCCTCCTCCTCCTCCTCCTCCTCCTCCCACCACCACCACCACTGGTGGTGTTATGTAGTTGGATCATGAAATGTCTACAGGAAAACCATCAAGCTCAGAGACCACCAAGGACACCACAGTTGTCCTCCCATCCTTCCCTTCCTCCTCCTCCGCCTTTCTGGATAACCCCTCCCTTCTAGCACTGATGATGTTACTGTCAGCGTCCCAGCACTGACATATAATAAAGGGAGGAGAAGCCTGAACTTTTGCCTGCTAAATCCCTTTGAAGATTCTGTCTTCTCGGAGATGGGAGAGGGGGGAGACATTCCTGTGATCTGATGAAGAAGGAATCAGGAAAGTGACTTGGAAGATAGCCAATGAGAAGCAGAGAATTGGGGATCGGAAAGGGAGGGATTGGGAGGCAAAGGTCAGTACTGACCGCAAAAAGAGTCAGGATCAGATCGCTGTGCTCGAATGAACAGAAAATTCCTTAAAGATCGGCAGTTTGGAAATTCATTTATTTTGAGATAGCATCGAAACCTGACAGTTACCCAGTTGGGTAATGAAACGTCTGCAAGAAAGTAACCAAGCTCAGAGACCACCAAGGACCCTGCTCTTTGAGTGGGTACAGCAGGGCAAGTCCGTGAAAATTCCGCTTCCTGTGGTCTATAACTTGTTTCCATGAAAAGGACACCCGGTGGCTGTCCTACTTATCCGTGCTCTTCTGTAACAGCTCCTCAGAAAAGGACAACTTTTTCAGACGTCCAGCGGGAGATGCGGCATGTGACAATTGCTGGGTGCGCACACGGGTGTGTGTATGTCTGTGCATGAATACATGTGTAGGGGAAATGATATCTCGGGTACTTAAATTATCCCAGCTGCAGCTGCTCTGCGTAACAGAGCAGACAAAAGAGCATAACAAAGCACTGAATTAATTTGCTGTGTTGTTATTGTGGGAGAGTGTTTAGAGCCACTCACTGTCCTTTTTAGCAAATCTCATTTGGAAAAACAAACCTTCCTCCTGCCCCAAAGCCACAACCCTAATATTCCACAATTCGGGTCTGTATATTTAGGTTTCTGTCTGACAACCGAAATCTTGTGTTCTTCTGTTTATTTAGGGCAAAGGCTGAATACAACCGAAGCCCTGTGTTGGTTTTTGGTATATCTGGGGGGCTTGGCTGCCTGCCCACCCAGCCTTCCCAGGATGATGGGGGGGGGGCGAGAAGCAGCAGAGGGTCTGAGCTTTTTGTGATGTGGGATTGTTCCTTCCATCCCTCTCCCAGAGACAGCTTTCTTCTCAGATACACTGCATCATACTGGACTCAATCAATCATTCATTCAATCAATCAATCAATCAATCAATCAACCAACCAATCAGCCAACCAACCAACCAACCAACCAATCAAACACAAAGGGTTAAGTCTATGGAGATTCTCAAGTCATCCAAGTCATGGTCATCCCAAAGGTGTTTTTTTCAAGAGGCAGAACTGGACTTTCTGTTTTTTTCATTGAAGATGTTTCACTTCTCATTCAAGAAGCTTCTTCACCTCTATATAAATCCTTCCCTTCCCCACCATTCAGCCAGAGCTGAAGAAGCTTCTCGGATGAGAAGCGAAACGTCTTCAAAGAAAAACCAGAAAGTCCAGTTGCCTCTTGAAATAAAGCACTTTTGGGACATAGGGTTAAAAGTTAGGGTTGCAGGAATTGGGGGTGTCTAGTCTAATAGAAAGAAGGACTAGGGTGGACATGATAGCAGTCTTCCAATATTTGAGGGGCTGCCACAAAGAAGAGGGGGGTGTTTCAGCCTATTCTCCAAAGCCACTGAAGGCAGGACAAGAAGCAATGGATGGAAACTAATCAAGGAGAGATCCAACCTAGAACTAATGAGAAATGTCCTGACAGTGAGAACAATTAACCAGTGGAACAGCTTGCCACCAGAAGTTGTGGATGCTCCATCACTGGGGACTTTTAAGAAGAGACTGGACAACCACTTGTCTGAAATGGCATAGGGTCTCCTGCTTGACCAGAGGGTTGGACTAGAAGACCTCCAAGGTCCCTTCCAGGTCTGTTACTCTGTGTTCTGTGTCTCATTTATGTGTGTTGGGAATCCATTCATTAATTTCTAGCTCTGGTGCATTTATTCTTGAGGCAGAGTCTCAGTCTCAGTTCTGCAGGAGTGCATAAAATAGCTTAGAATATCACATTGAGCACAAAAATCAGCCTTTTCAGGATGCTCATTTCCTTCAAAATAGAAGTTGAGGTCGTAGCTGAGATACACAATTCACAAGATACACAATTCACAAGATACACAATTCACAAGATTCCTTTCATACATTTGACTTTCAAGATAGCAATCCAGATTTATGCCTCAAGTTGTTGTTTGAGCAATGCTCCTGTCTCGCTTGGAATTGAAGAACCTGGAGTGAACATTCTCAGAGTTGCATTGGGATTCAGAAAAGAATAATTGGTGGAGACCATCCTTGACTTCTCCATGGTTCTAGGGAAGACAATTGGAAGAGTTTTGGCTTTGGGCCCAAATGACAATCTCCATCAAAACGGGAAAGGAATAACAGAAGAACAGAGTCGGAAGGGACCTTGGAGGTCTTCTATTCCCAACCCCTTGCTCAGACAGGGAACCCTATACCATTTCTGACAAATCATTGTCCAATCTCTTCTTAAAAACCTTCCGTGTTGGGACACCCACAACGTCTGGAGGCAAGTTGTGCCACTAATTGATTAATTAATTACGGAAGACTATGCTCTATCCCTTTTGACATTTTTTGTTCTTCGGAGGTGCTCAAAACACGCTGGAGGTCCACCTTTGGAGACGATATGAAGACTTCCAATGTAAAGGTGCCACTCCTGTAGCCACCATGCATGGCTTCTCCTGTGAAGTTGTGGACAGTTAGGGAGATGAAAGAGAACAGATAAAAGTAAATCACCCGTCTCGCTTTTTTCTCCCTCCATATTTTGGATGTGTGCAATTTCAGTCATGTGAGAAGGATTAACTCCATTCTGGGTTCCACCAACTCTGATGATCTACAGTTCTCCCTCCTGGCTTTTCAGGATAGAATAAGACATGGGTAATTCTGATCCTGTCACATCCAATTTTGGCCTTCGAGAGTCTAATTTGAGCATCGGTATTAAGAGAGCATTAATTTTGGGATGAGGCGGTGTCTGGAGGTTACATTAATTGTCCTTAGAAGCCAGCAGTAATGAAGAGGGCTAGGCTAGAGTTGAAGCTCTCTGTCCATGAATAACCCAAGGGCCCATGAGGGATTTTTTTTTTTAGAGCAACTGTTAAAAAAAGAAGAAGAAGAAAAAACAGGATCAGGCCTTCTATGTACTCAGTTCCTTAGCTAATTTGGGGGACTTTTTGGTTCTTCCTTTTGAGAGGAAGACCAGTAGAGGAAATGAAACCCCACTCCGAGGAAGAGTCGGTTGTCCTGCTGAGGTTTCCAACTTGTTCGCTGTCTCTTGGATATGAAAAGAAGCCAGAAAAATATAGGATCTGTCAAGAGGATTCTGACAAAGTTCTGAAAATGGAAGCATTGGAACAAGAGACTGTCTCACTCCCTTCTAGCACTGATGAGGTTACCAACTTGGGTCATGAAATGACTGCAAGAACACAACCAAGTTCAGAGAGCACCAAGGACCCTACAGTCCCCCTCCTCTTCCTCCTCCTTCTCCTCCTCCTCCTCCTCCTCCTCCTCCTCCTCCTCCTCCTCCTCCTCCACCACCACCACAATCAAACCCCCACTCCCTTCTAGCAGTGATGATGTTACCTACTTGGGTAAAAAAACATCTGCAAGAAAACAAGCAAGCTCAGAGAGCACCAAGGACCCCACAATTCTCTTCCTCCTCCTCCTGAACACCACTCTCTTCTGCACTGATGAGGTTACCTAGTTGGGTAATGAAACATCTGCAAGAAAACCTCCAAGCTCAGAGAGTATCAAGGACCCTAAACTCCTCTTCCTCTTACTACTACTACTACTACTACTACTACTACTACTACTACTACACCACCATTGTAAGGCTGGATGCTGGATTAGGCAACCCTGTGGTTTAATCCAGCCCAGCTCTTAGACATTTTTAAAAAAAAAAACATCCATCCCATCATTGTCTAAGCTTTCAACACAAGAATCCCCACCTTGTCACTGAGCTTTGGTTCTTAGGATGATTGATGACGAGAGATTCCTTGAACTTCTGTGGACTCTCCTGTTACTCATAATGAACCATCCTTGGGTGGGTGGGTGGATGAGGGAGAACATGCGACTTTCAAGGAGAAATGATAGCCTTGAAGGATACAAACACAAGGGAGTCAGTTGGAAAGGAAATGTTAACTGAATATTTGGGTTCCATACAGACAACTCTTCTCCGGTGGCTGTGGAATGCTTTGGCACCATCTACCATGTACGTCTTTCAAAAGTTTGCCTGATTGTAGAAGCGATCTTCAATTTACGACCATAATTGAGCCCAAAATTCATGTTGCCGAGCGAGACCTTTGTCAAGTGAATTTTGCTTCGTTTTACGTCCTTTCTTGTCATAGTGGTAACATTAGTAACACGGTTATTAAGTGAATCTGGTTTCCCTATTGACCTCATCAGAAAGGAGAAAGAGAGAAAGGAGGTCATCACCCCATCATAAATGTGAGCCAGTCTCCGAGCATTCAAATTTTGATCACGTGGGGATGCTCTCCTGTCTCCCCTGGTCCTTCTCTTCCCTAGACTAGAATAAACGTCTTGGAAGCTTCCAGTGGTGAAGCTCCCACAACTTCTGCACCGGTCCTAAGTGTGAAAAACAATTCTAAATCATTTTTTTTAAAGTGCCGTTGTAACTTCAAACGGTCACTGAATGGATGGGTATCAATGGAGGAATACCTGTATACCAGAGATGGGTTTCAGCAGGTTCTGACCAGTTCTGGAGAACCAGTAGCAGAAATTTTGAGTAGTTCAGAGAACCGGTGGTAAAAATTCTGACTGGCCCGGCCCCCATCTATTCTCTGCCTCCCGAGTCCCAGCTGATCAGGAGGAAATGGGAATTCTGCAGTAACCTTCCCCTGGATTGGGGAGGGAATGGAGATTTTACAGTATCCTTCCCCTGGAGTGGGAAAGGAATGGAGATTTTACAATATCCTTCCTCTGCCACGCCCACCAAGCCACACCCATCAAGCCACACCCACAGAACCAGCAGTAAACAATTTTGAAACCCACCCCTGCTGTACACATTATTTACACTTGGTCGTAAGAAAGGGTGTTTTTCTTCCCCATATTTTACGGCTGAGGATGGGAAGAGAGGCACGAAGGGCCTCCGCGAAGGAGCTGCTAGTTCCGACAGGTAGAGCTGGCAGAGGTGAGCAAGAGAAGACAAAGGGCCACGTCAGCTCTTGACAGGAGATGGATACAGGTGCGCTTGCCGCTGTCATCCCAGCCCTCCTGACTTTCGAGATGGATTGCACGACCTCTCCACCGTGCAGTGCAGATTTTTTTTTTTTTTGCAAAAAGCAGCTGAAATCGGGGTTTTGCAAGAGGCTTTCCCGAGAGGTATGCGCCTGAAATCAAGCAGGAACAACTTCCCTTCAGAATGTCACCCTACACCCTTTTCCAAATATTTGTTTTTCCTTGCCCGGCAAAAGACCCTCCCACGTTACCACACTTTGCAGCGGCCTTCACAATAGACAATAGCCTGCTGCTTTTTATTATTATTATTATTATTTTTTGGGCACAGAAGGCCCTACCTGCGAGGAAGCCCTCTGGAAATCGGCGGGGTTCACCGTTGAATAGACTTGCATAGATTACACACACAATTGCTGTCGAAAGGAGAGTGCATTTGTGGCAGTTTGCAGCTGTCCTGTTGTGAGCTTAACAATCGTCTTTTCTTCTTGTTGCTTGTTTTAGCTTCTTTACGTTTTTGATTCTTGGGCAGAGGTGGGTTTCAGCAGATTCTGACCAGTTCTGGAGAACCTGTAGCGGAAATTTTGAGTAGTTTGGAGAACTGATAGTAAAAATTCTGACTGGCTCCACCCCCATCTATTCTCTGCCTCCCGAGTCACAGCTGAGCGGGAGGAAATGGGGATTTTACAGTATCCTTCCCTGGGGTGGGATGGGAATGGAGATTTTGCAGTATCCTTCCCCTGCCACGCCTATCAAGTCACACCCACCAAGCCGCACCCACAGAACCGGTAGTAAAAATTTTTGAAACCCCCCACTGTTCTTGGGGTTTAGTTCCTTCAATCTGCAGAAAATGCTCATTGGGGACTATCAAGCATATCGGTCTTGATGCAATATCTAATCCTAACGCATTAAGGGGGAAGGAAATGCAGGGGGTCAGTCCTCGCCTTATGACCACGATTGAGCCCAAAATTTTATTATTATTATTATTATCATTTATTGAATTTATATCCCGCCCTTCTCCCCGAAGGGACTCAGGGCAGTGAACAGCCGAAAATTAAAATAACATACGATATAAAAGTTAAGATAACTAAAAATAAATTAAATTAATCGGCCTCCCAATTTATAACCCCAAGCTATACAATTAAAAAACTAACCCATAAAACCTATTCAGGTTTCTGAACCTATTCCTATTTCTGTTCTTGAGTGAAGACATTTGCTAAGTTGAGTTTTGCCCCACTTTCCTTGCCACAATGGTTAAGTGAATCGCTGAAGTGGTTAAGTTAGGAACCCGGTTGTTAAGTGAATCTGGCTTCCTCACTGGTTTTGCTTGCTAGAAGGTCCCAAAAGGGGATCACGTGGCCCAGGGACACTGCAACTGTCATAAATATGAGTCAGTGAGGGAGTCCTTGGTGCTCTCTGAGCTTGCTTGTTTTCTTCCAGACGTTTCATTACCCAACTAGGTAATGTCATCAATGCTGGTGCATGTGAGGCAGTTCCTGAGTGTCTGAATTTTGATCACCTGACCACGGGAATGCGGTAATGGTCGTAAGTGTGAAAAACGGTCATGTCACTTTTTTCAACCCCGTTGTAACTTCGAACGGCCACTAAATGAGCTGTTGTAAGTCGAGAACTACCTGTATGATTGAACTCAGTGGAACGCTTACCTCTGATTGAGTTGGCTTCCCCAAACCTCGACTAATGCCAGATTATTCTAAAACTGCATTTTGAAGAGATCCCATCATTCACACCCAACTTTCAACTTCCAGTATTCCCTAGAACAAAATAAACTCACTCCCTGTGCTCAGAGGCAACAGTGTGGGTCAGTAGGGGATTCTAGGAGGGAAAATACTTCTTTGTTACTACAGATTGTAAACCAAGCTCACCCATCATTGCCGTCTGGAAACCACCTAGAGTTTTATAACTTCTGCCTGGTCTTGTTGCAGTTTCTCTTCCTCTTCTTAAATTGCTGGAAAAAAATGCTTAAAAGTCAAAACTTTTCTGTCCTTGTTTCTCCTTGGCTTCAATTTCCTTCCCCCACCCCCCACTTTTGGTTCAAATATCTTTCCCAAGAAATAAAAGGGAAAATTTATCCCCTTTTTGTTGGTGTAAGTTAGTTGTGAAAAGTAGAAAGCACTGCAAATTCAGGTCAGCTTTGCACAATACGTTGCCGGTTAATAATAAGAGAAATTCAGTTTGCTTAAAAGTCAATGTGGTGAATTTTCATTTATCATCTTTCTGTTTCTCAGAGGTTTCAACTTTACCATCTGAATTGGAGATTTGCTCAGTTCTGTGCTTGTTTTTTCATCTTTGCTAAGCACAAAATTTATTTTTTCTCTTTCGGGAACCAGTAGAGAGAGAGACTGATTGTGCCCCATGCAGAAAGCAGAGTTAACTTAATTCAGCATTGTTTTATTGACTTCTTTATAATGTTTTTATCTCGTTTTTGATTCATTGTTAGCCACCCCGGAAGTTGTGTATTTTGAGATCGGAGTCCATATAAACCGAATGAATAAATCGGGTTTCAAACTGACAATTCAGATAGACTTTTAGAAGGAAGAAAGCTCTTACGGGGCCCTAAATTATATCGAGAATTTCATTTCTATATTTTTTGTGAAAACATAACGCACTTTTTTTTTTTGGAGGATGAATTATGCTTTTGGTTTAATTTTCAATCCCAAAGAAATAAGATAGAAAAAAACATGGAGGAATAGGATAACTAATCAATTCTCAATAATGAGTAGCACATGGGTAATAAATCTTGCCAAACCTGGAACATTTGAATATAGGTTTTCTGTCTTTTTTTTTTTTTTTGTTTCTTCTTGGCCTTATTTTTTGTCTTTTTTATTGGTTCAAATATTTTCCCCCAAGGAATAAAAGGGAAAATTATCCCCTTTTTGTTGGTGTAAGAGGCCAGAGGGGGGGGCAGCTGTGAAAAGTAAAAAGCACTGCAGATTCAGGCCAGCTTTGCACAGTGGCCTTCGCCAGTGAAGAGAGAAATTCCTGGTTTGTGTATTTTGCAAGATAACAACCGCACAGTCAGCCAGGAAAATACGATGTTGGTTTTTTTTACAGCAGAGGTCTAAAAACAAGACACGAGTCCCTGTGGCAAAGACTGCGTGTTAATCCCAATTAAATGTGTGGATAGTTTTTCCCTTTCTATATAATCTCCCCAACCCTTAGCCGATTCCTTTCCATGCAATATTGACGTGCTAAAAGAAAAATTATACAGGTAGTCCTCGACGTACGACCGCAACTGAGACAACATTTCTGTTGTTAAGCGAGGCAGAGGTTAAGCAAGTTTTGCCCCATTTTATAACCTTTCTGGCCACAGTTGTTAAGCGAATCAGTGCATCGGTTGCTAAGTGAATCCATCGTCCCCGTCAACTTGGCTTGTCAGGCGGTCGTAAAAGGGGATCACGTGAGCCTGGAACACTGAAGCCGAAGAGGTTGTAGAAAAAAAAATGCTTTGAAAAGCCTCTGACAATCCCAGCTGAGCCGTGCGATCATCAGAGGCTTTCTTTTTTTACTTTTAAAAGCATTTTTTCTGCCCAAGAGGTTGTAGAAAAAATGCTTTTAAAAGTAAAAAAAAAAAGAAAACCTCTGATGATTGTGTGGCTCAGCTGGGCAGGGGAAGGGGGGCAGGCGCAGGGATTTTTGCTACCGGTTCTCTGAACCACCCGCCACCATCGCTACCGGATCAGGCGATCCGGTCCGAACTGGGAGCATTTCACCCCTGATTAGGGGGCTGGAATATAAAACATGGTATGAACGGTTGCAGGAATTGGGTAGGTGTAGTCTAACGAAGAGAAGAATTAGGGGAGACATGACAACAGTCTTTCAATATTTGAGGGGCTGTCAACAAAGAAGAGGGAGCCAAGCTATTCTCCAAAGCACCAGAAGGCAGAACAAGAAGCAATGGATGGAAACTACTCAAAAAGCAGTCTTATTACCAGAATTCCTCCCTTCCCACATCTCTGGCCCCACATTATTTACTTGCAATTTACTAGCTTCCTTGACCTCTGACCTTTGTCAAGAAAACTATGATGTAAACTCACTCCTGGAGCTGCAAAGCAAAGGAAGATAGGCCAGAGAGCAGGTGTGTGATTAGACAAATGAATGGCTGGAACAAAAGCTATTGTGTGTACCTGCCCTGAACCCGAATCTCGGGCTTAATCCAAAGCTCTTGCAGGATTTTTGAGTGAACAGGTGCTCTGCTGGCTTCATTCAATCTCTTTTTCCTCTCGAAGTGAGGATCTCAAAATATTAGTTGAGGAGTGTTGACGTTGACCAGGCCTTCAACCCTTATTCAGGACAGCCATTCTGAATAGCATTCAATAATGCTTTAGTTGATCCAATCGATTAATTGTTGGTCCCACATTACACATTCTTTAGAGTTGAGTATTTGTTATTTTTGTTTTCCTCGCTTGTTCCCAATAAGGTATTTCAGAGACTCACCAAGAATGGTCACATAAGAGGAAAGTAGCAATAAATGCAAATGTCTGTGAAGATTCTCAGTCATCCAGATCATGGTTGTCTCAAAGGCAGCTGGATTTTGTTTTTCCCCAAAGATCTTTCGTTTGTCATCCCAGAAGCTTCTTCACTTCTTGGATGAGAAGTGAAATGTCTTCAAGAACTTCATGTTGTCCCTTCAGTTCAGAACTGAACTGAAGAAGCTTCTTGGATGAGAAGCAAAACGTCTTCAAGGAAAAAAACAAAAGTCCAACGGCCTTTTGAAAAAGCACCTTTGGGACAGCAAAGGATGTCAACTTTGTCCAATATTGATTTCATGTTGCATGTACTACTACATAATCATGGGCATTTAAAAACATGTTGCTACATGTTAATGGTGCTAACATAACATCTATTTGACCATTGGCCTCTCTCATTCAGAACGATCTATGTACAAATATTCAAAAGAGCTAGGCTTATTTAAACAAACAAACAAACAAACAAACAAACAAACAAACAAACAGCTATCCAGAACTCTGTTCTCTTGCTGACCACAAGAGGTCAATGGGAAACACGAAAACTGGACAGAAGTATTGTGTAGCTTCCCACTCACGTTCTCTAACAGTTGGTTCTGAGGTTCCTATCACATTCTCACAACTATTATTGTGGGCAAAATATCCCCATTGTGAGCAGAACCCTTTGATGCTTGATTGGTCTAATGACATTTTAAAACTGCCCCATTATCTATTTTCTATGTAGTAACTTTTATTGATTTATGAGTTGACCATATCAGGAAACAACTGATGTTAGTTAGCCCCAATAAAATAAGATGGAAATTAAAAATTAAGATAAAACAGGAAAGGGATAGGATAAAGTAGAGTAAGATAAGATAAATTGGGAGAGGTAAGATAGACTGAGATGAACTAGCATAAACTACAGAGAAATGCAGTAAGTACTTATAGAAATGCCAAGTAAGATAAACGATAAACTGCAGAAAAGTGGGTATTGAGATGAATCTATCTCCTAGATAGATTCAGATGGAGCAAATTCTGAATTCTGAATGAATGCTTATTTCTGAGAGATATTTGGCAAGTCTTTGTCACTCGTTGTTTTTCCTTGCTCTCAATAATGGGGTGACCTTGAGTTCTAAGTCTCTGCTTGTTCCTAACACCCATGTCCTTTATGGACAAATGGAAAAAAACATCAGCTCTGGTCTGGATCCTTTGGAGACCATGTCCCCATTAGAGGAACTGAGCCTGTGATCCGTTTCATAAAAATGATCATGCTGGCTATAATTTCTGTGAGTTACAGTCTGAAGTCATCCAGAGGTCTTTACGCTTTGGGTGAAAAAAAAAATCAGATTTCAGGCAAGTGGGAGGACTGAGTAACTGAACTGACCTGGCAGGTAGGAGTGATATCTCTCTCTTCTGTTTAATAGTTCGTTGCACTTCATTGTGTACACACAAGAGGCCCAGAGGACCTTGAGAGGCCCACAAAAGGACCGTAGCAAATTTCACAAATTGCTGCCGTTGCTTTGCAGTTCCGTGGAGAAAAATCCTGAGAGTTCCCTAAGTAATCTGCAGAGACCTCCTCTTTAAAGGCTACTACTTGATGGACGAGAAGTCTACCACATGTCCTAAGGATGGAAGCAAGGGGTTTGGAGACATGTGCCTTCAGAGTATTATTTCGATAGTTTCTTTGAGGGACAAAGTGTGATGGCATATTGGAAGTTTGTGCAAAGGGAATAGGTGATCGTGAGGAATCAAGAAGAGATTGGGCAGCCATTGGTCCACAATGGTATAGGCCAGGGTCTCTAACTTGGGCAGGGAATTGAGCTAGACATCCTCCAAGGTCCCTTCCAGGTCTGTTATTCTGTGTTCTGTATAATGTTACCTGCATGAATACAATGGAAGATTATTGGGGATAAAGACAAATGTAAGAGATTAACCATTTTTTCTTTTAAAAAAAATCTACCTGTTATAAGCCAGTTAAACATCTTTGGACATAAAGAAAGAATCTGCACAGCTATAATATGGAATTTATTATAAGATTATTCAATGTACCCAAGGCACTATGATTGGGTACCAATAGCGATCTGATTCTAGGAGTTAAACCCATCAGCTGCAGACTACTGTAGTCCACCTGAGATGTTTGTGGAGATTCTCAGTCATCCAGGTCCTGGTTGTTTCCAAAGGTGCTTTTTCAAAAGACTTTGTTTTTCCTTGAAGATGTTTCGCTTCTCATTCAAGAAGCTTCTTCTGTTCTGACTCAGTTCTTCAATCAGAACTGAAGAAGCTTCCTGGATGAGAAGCGAAACATCTTCAAGGAAAAACTAAGAAAGTCCAGGTGCCTCTTGAAAAAGCATCTTTGGGTCCACCTGAGATTTAAACTTCACTCAGATCTTATGGATTAGCCCCCTTCCAAATCACTAATGAAGCCTCAAGTGAGTCTGAATTTTAATATAGCCTGGGTCCCTCTTTCGTTTGGGCATTTTCTCTGTTGGTTAAAATTTTTTTGCCCAATGCTGCATTTTCACGAGTCATTTAGCTCCTGATTATGAAATGTACTTCATCCCAATTTATTCTGTATTTTAAATCCTTTTGAAACCAGGTTTCTGGGACAACACCGCCGAGATCTTTTTCTAGTAGCGGGGAAGAATGTGCTTCTAGCACTATTTAAATGCACATAAAGACTCTGGAACCATAAATTGTATATAAACTAGTCAGTTTTGAGCCAACACACAGACTTTCCTTTCACAGCAGAAAGTGACTTTGTTGCAAAGGCAGTGTAGCGCAGCCAGAGAAGGGGAGAAATGCTTAATCTTTCCTTAATGAGTGTGTGAGTATGTTGTGCTTCTGGTTTCCTTAAACATGCCTCGTGGAAAGATAAAAGGGCCCCTGATTAATCAGTGTTGCTTTGAGAGTCATGCTCCAATTGTTTAGCAGCCAAGGAGTCAATATTCTCCGGAGTTGCCTGTTGGGTACACCAAGAGTCCTCGTGTTACAGAGGGCGTAAAAGTTAATGAAAACAAAATAATGCCCAAGTTCGGATTAATGAGTGCCCTGTTGGAGCCAGGTGTAAATTTTCAGCAAGGAGAGGGTGGCTGTTTATAGTTGGAATAAGTAGCACTTTCTCAAGGAACCAGACAAAAAATAATAACGATGGACACGTAAAGCTGAAAAGGAAGAGTTTGAAACTTCCTAACAATGAGGACAATTAACCAGTGGAAGAAGTTGTGGGTGCTTCATCACTGGAGGCTTTTGAGAAGAGGCTGGAAAGCTCTTTGTCTGAAATGATAGACAGGGTCTCCTGCTCGAGCAGGGGGCTGGACTAGAAGACCTTCAGGATCCCTTTTCCAGCTCTGTTCTGATTGATTGATCTGATTGAAACATGACCAGTTTTGCAGATTTTGCAGTGGTGAAAGGACCCTTGTGAAAGGTTTTTGAACGATGCCCTTCATCCATCTTTTCCCCACCAAGTTTGAGCCAATCAACCGCTGCATTTTATTTGTCTATTAAATTTATATGCTGCCCTGACGTTGGGCAGTTTACAAACCTCATAAAAACTGAGATACAAACAAGCTTAGGTGACTAACAACTGCAGTGACTGGATTAACAATCGTGGCAAAAAAGTCCCAAAGGTGCTTTTTCAAGAGGCAACTGGACTTTCTTGGTTTTTTTCCTTGAAGACATTTTGCTTCTCACCCAAGAAGCTTCTTCCATTCACAATTCTTCAGTTCAGTTCACAGAACTGAAGAAGCTTCTTGGATGAGAAGCGAAACGTCTTCAAGGAAAAAAACCAAGAAAGCCCAGCTGCCTTTTGGGGGGGGGGGAAGAGGACCTTTGGGATAACCATGACCTGAATGATTGAGAATCTCCACAGACAGGGTAGCTTATAAAATAAGAAGTTTATCAGAATTATATTCCATCTCTTTAGGTATAGAGATGAATTTTTCCTTCCTTCCTTCCCTTCCCTCCTTCCTTCTCCTTCCTTCCTTCCCTTCTCTCCCCTCCTTCCTCCCTCCCTCCCTCTCTCCCTCCCTCCTTCCTTTCCTTCCTTCCTTTCTCCCTCCCCCTCCCTCCTTCCTCCCTCCCTTCATTTCCTCCCTCCCTTCCCTTCCCTCCTTCCTTCCTTTCTTTCCTTCCCTCCCTCCTTCCTCCCTCCCTCCTTCCTTCCTTTTCCTTCCTTCCTTTCCTCCCTCCCTCCCTTCCTTCTCCTTCCTTCTCTCTCCCTCCTTCCTTCCTCACTCCCTATTTCCTTCCCTTCCCTCCTTCCTTCTTTTTCCTTCCATCTTTCCCTCCCTCCATCCCTCTCCCTCTCTCCCTCCCTCCCTCCCTCCTTTTCCTTCCTTCCTTCCCTCCCTCCTCCCTTTCTTCCTTCCATCTTTCCTCCCTCCCTCTTTCTCTTCCTCTTCCTCTCTGTATTTGTGTGTGTGTACGTCTTTCTAGTTAGAGAAAACATTAATTTGCTGCCATAGGATGGTGTTGCATTCACAGTTGTGGGGTTGTTGCACATTTCCCCATTAATGATGCCTTTTATTATTGTGTCATCCTAACTTGACACTAAAAATAGGGATTTGAAGGGAAAATCAATCTGAAGACGAGGGCAACTTGTCTGCTCGAAAGACCTCCTTGTAAGACAAGCAAAGGAAGGCAGCGATTCAAGGTTTGCCCACGTAGCTTTGATGGGGGAGGAGGATAAAATGACACGAAAGGAAAGCTAACATGAGAGCAGCAGGTGAGGGAACCCCCCCCTCCCTTTTTCTGTCGCTTCAGAGGGGTAATATTTAATTTGCGTTTGCTAAAAATAAGGTGCCTTTATTGTGAATGAAACAAAGAGCTCGCCTATGGTTTCTTTTGATGTTCTTAAATATGTGGGGTAATTTAAACCGCTTCCCCCTCCCTCGGCCTAGGAATAAAAGGAACCGCCTCCTTCCAAAATTGCAAGACTGGATGTTTTATGAAGTAACACCTTCCGTCTCCATTTATGGCAGTGTTTCTCAACCTTGGCAACTTGAAGATGAGTGGACTTCAACTCCCAGAATTCCCCAGCCAGGCTGGGGAGTTCTGGGAGTTGAAGTCCATTCATCTTCAAGTTGCCAAGGTTGAGAAACACTGATTATGGACTCATGAGGCATTTAGGTTGCCTGAAGAAGCTGAGTTTGTGTGTAATGCAGAAGGGTGCATATGTGAGCAAAGTTTTAAACAACATTCAGGGATGGTACTGCAATCAATCAATCAATCAATGAATCAATCAATCAATCGATTAATTCAGGCTTCAAATGGTTAACAGATACCCAAGAAAGAGAATCTTGGTTTTCAGGTAACCTGAAAAACGTGGTTCAGAAACCAATAGACCTTATCTTCTTGCTACCAATGACTACAGTTTAAGGAGCTGAGCGTGGATTTTTGAGTTCACCGTCAGCCCAATTGTCATTTGGACTTGGAGCCAGTCCTAGAATGCCCAACGTCAGAATAGCAGAGCTGGACGGGACTTTGGAGGTCTTCTAGTCCCAACCCTCTGCTCAGGCAGAAAACCCTGTACCATTTCAGACAAATGGGAGACCAATCTCTTCTTGAAAACTTCCAGTGTTGGAGCACCCATAACTTCTGCAGGCAAAAGCCGTACCCACCTAATTGTTTGTTCTCACTCTCAGGACATTTCTCCTTAGTTCTAGGTCAGGGGCCTCCAACCTTGGCAACTTTAAGACTTGTGGACTTCAACTCCCAGAATTCCTCAGCCAGCTGTTGCTGAATTCTGGGAGTTGAAGTCCACAAGTCTTAAAGTTGCCAAGGTTGGAGACCCCTGTTCTAGGTTGCTTCTCTCTTTGATAATCTTCCATCCAGTTACTGGATTGAGGGAGCCATAAGACCGATGTCTCTTATCCAGTAAACATCTTGTAGATAAGCAGTGGTGGAATTCAAATAATTTAACAACCGGTTCTCTGCCCTAATGGCTGGCTGAATGGGCGTGGCCATGGTGGGCGTGGTCAGGGGATGTGACAGGTAGCACTTGGCCTCCTGCACCCCCCGGGAGCAAAAAGAGGCCACGGGGGAGGGAACGTACCACCCACCCACGCCCCATTCAACCGTTTCTGTGGGCGTGGCTTGGTGGGTGTGGTTTGATGGGCATGGCAGGGGAAGGATACTGTAAAATCTCCATTCCCACCCCACTCCAGGGAAAGGTTACTGCAAAATCCCCATTTCCTCCCGATCAGCTGGGACTTGGGTGGCAGAGAATAGATGTGGGTGGGGTCAGTCTGAATTTTTACTACCAGTTTTCCAAACTACTCAAAATTTCCACTGCCAGTTCTTCAGAAACCCACCTCTGCCCCGCGCCCCATTTTGGACCTAGTAGGCCTCCCTACACTTACCTGAGAGACAAAATGGGGTGCATGGGGACTCATGGAAGGGGCAGGGTGGGGCCAGGCAGCAATTTAACTACTGGTTTTCCCGAACCGGCCTGAACTGGCTGAATCCCACCGCTGCAGATAAGGTATTCTGACTGCCATCCCTGCTGACTTTGGTATAAAAGACGGATATATAACTCAGGGCTCTGTGTGCGACCTGTGGCACGTGTGCTATGGGTTCTCCATCACGGCCTTAGACCATGTCAGACAAGTAGCTGTCTAGTCTCTTCTTAAAAGCAACTTCTGGTGGCAAGCTGTTCCACTGGTTAATTGTTCTCGCTGTTAGAAAGTTTCTCCTTCTTAGCAGTGAGACCAATTCCTAAATGTCTTACTTAGCAACATAAGCTGCCCTGAGTCTTCGGAGAGGGGCGGCATACAAATTGAATAAATAAATAAATAAATTTGTGGCTCAATTGCAGTGGTAAATTGAGAACTTTACCTGTATTCACAATGGGCTGCCCATTCCCAACGTAAATTACAGCACAAATGAAAATCAGCCCTGGAATCTTTCTGGGCCCATATTGAATTGGAAGAGTTCAAGGGAAGAATTGGGAGCAAAATCCTTTTGTCCTCTCAAGGCAACCTGAGAAAGGTCTTTGGCTGGCTGAGTCTCGTCTCGTATTTCCACATGGACGTTGCCTTTGGATTTCTGCTTTCCTTTTGGCTCCAACCAGAATAAAATGGCTCCATTTCTCTGCTTTGTCTTCTTTACACGTTACTTAAGAAAAGTATTTTGTGTCACGGAAATGAACATAATTGCAGCAAATGCACAAAAGGCTCATGGGTTGCCTTTGTCTTCTGGATGCTCATTAATTACTTTCCAGGCTCCCTGCAAGGTTACGAAAGGTCCTTCAGTCGACTTCTTGAGGTGTCTTTTTTCCCCTCATGGGCTCCACCTTCTCAGAAGCCCAGCTGACTCCAAGGACAGGGTGCAAGGCTGCACAATCGAGGACAACAAAATAGGTTTGCTAGCTAAGACAACGAGGAAATAGGATTCCTTGATGAGGTATCTTGCTCATAGTTTGCTACCATGTTTTCCCGAAAATAAGACCCTGTCTTATATTTTTTTTAACTCCGAAATAAGTGTTTGGCCTTATTTTCGGGGAGGTCTTATTTTGGGGCATGTGGAGCAAGATGGAGCTCCTCTTGCCGTCTTACCTGATTTTGAGCTCTGTCTCCCTAATCCTAACCAGAGGAAATGGCGGGGACGGGCTGTGCATGCACTTAAATATTTTCAGGGAGGGCTTATTTTCATGGGGGGAGGGCTTATTTTCAGGAAAACACAGTAGATGCCTTCCAGGTGTGTCTGCAGTGATGGAGTTGAAAAATGCCAGGATGGTAGGTGTCAGGTGTGAAAGATTAGGACCATATGTGAAGTTACAATTACATTGATTTATTACTACTCATGCTTATGCACAGGAATCTACTCAGCTAATGATTAGCTAGATAAGGGGGAATGGAATTGAAGAATGGTTAGACTTGGTTCTTTTGTGGCCACGTAGCAACCGTAGGCTGACTTCTCTTTTGACTCCATCCTCAGGTTCTGCCACCGTTTCTCCTACAGTAGGTGCAGCTGGGTATCACATGGGCATGGGGGCCATCTTGATTTCTGACCTCTCCTGCACAGAGAGAGCTGGTTTGGTGGGGCAGTTAAGGCAATAGGATAGAAACTAGGAGCTTGTGAGTTCTAGTTCTGCCTTAGGCATGAAACCAGGTAGGTGATCTTGCTCCAATCCCTCTCCCTCAACCCCAGGAAGAAGAAGGATGAGAAGGAGAAGAGGGAAAGAGGAAGGAAGGAAGGAAGGGAGGGAGGGAGGGAGGGAGGAAGGAAGGAAGGAAGGAAGGAAGGAAGGACTAGATCATGAGGAAGGGAGAGAGGGAGGGAGGGGGGTAAAGCAGGAAGGATGGAGGGAAGGAAGAAGGGACTAGAGTATGAGGAAGGGAGGGAGGGAAGGAAGGAAGGAAGGAAGAAGGAACTAGAGCATAGGAAGGGAGGGAGGGAGGGAGGGAGGGAGGGAAGGAAGGAAGGAAGGAAGGAAGGAAGGAAGGAAGGAAGGAAGGAAGGAAGGAAGGAAGGAGGAAGGACTAGAGCATGAGGAAGGGCCTACCAACGTCCTGGAGGAATAATAAGGGCAGTGCTGAGAAGAACATGTCCACAAGCAGCTGATCTCATGATGGAATTCCCCTCAGGAGGACCTTCCTTCGTTGGGGAGATTTTCTCCTGCATCTCCCCCTCCTCACACACAAGGAAGGGGATTTGAGTTTGACCTCATGGCTGGCATTTGTTCGCCTGCGATTAGGCCCCAGAAAGGGGTGGAAAAAGGGAGGTTTTTTTGGTCCAGGAGAAAACTTGTAGCTCCTTGAAGCAGCAAAGAGGTTGGATAGAGCAGGGATCTCCAGCTTTGGCAACTTGAAGACTTGTGGACTTCAACTCCCAGAGTTCCTCTGGGAACTCTGAGAGTTGTAGCCCACAAGTCTTCAAGTTGCCAAGGTTGGAGAACCCTGGGATGAAGGACCTCGCTTGAAAAAGAAGCTGGGGGAAAGATTTATCTTCGGTGAGCCTTTCATGGCTTCCCGTGGAGAGTTTGACGGAAGTAGAAGCCATTTTTCTTCTCTGGGGTTCCCGCTTCTTCTGCTCTTCCGTAGTTGGCCCCCTCCTACCTTTGCGGCTCACGGGGGCTCATTATGGAAGGAACTTTTGCAAGTTTTACGTCTCAGCTGAAGAAATTAAAAGAGGGAGGGAGACCCCCTCAGCCAATTAATTTCAAAGTTATTGAGACCAAACACCAGGAGGAGGAGGAGGAGGAGGAGGAGGAGGAGGAGGAGGAGGAGGAGGAGGAGGAGGAGGAGAGGAGGAAAGGGAGAGCCTTTTGCCAGGTTCCTTTTCAAGTTTCGGCTGAGATCTGAAATACCAGGGCTTTTATTTTCCTTCTTTTTAATCGTTCTAATGTTGCCTTTCTCTTCGGTGGGCTTTTCGTGGCTTCCCCGTGGAGAGTTCTGACGACAGCAGAAGCTCTTTTTCTTCTCTCTGGGGGTTTCTCCTGTGAGTTTTCTTTCTTGGCCCTTGAAAGGTTTTTTTAGGCCTCCTTAGGAACCGAGTTCAAAACCAAGCAGTCTGGAGCAAAGCAAGGATGTGTCCCCGCGGGCGTTTCCCCCCAGCGATCGCTCTGGCCGGGGTGATAAGAAGAAGTCTGCAAATAAAATGTTTCCAGATCGGGCCCATTTCTAAGGAACAGCAGCACCTGCTCTGAAAGTGGAGCTGGCTTTGATGTTCGGGTTGTCCAACGTTGACATAAAATTTCTTCCTTATTTGAGAATCCTCCAAACGAGCAACTGCCAGTGGTGAAAAAGGGAGTGAATTGGAGATATTTAGATCCCATGAGCTAAAGCCCGACTAAGCAGGTATATTCAAAAGTATGAAGGCTATTGCTTAACGCATTGTAAGCCACCCTGAGTCTCCGGAGAAGGGCGGCATATAAATCGAACCAATAAACAAACAAACAAACAAACAAACAAAAACAAACAAACAAATAAGCAAGCTAGCAAGCTGGAATAGGAGGTGCGAAAGGGAGCCAGTAATTTTGGATGTCATTCATTCTCTCTCTCCCCTCTCTCTCTACCCCTCTCCCTCTCTCTCCCTCTCTTTCCCTCTCCCTCCCTCTCCCTCCCTCCCTCTCTCTCTTCTATCCCTATCTCTCTTCTTCTATCTATATCTATATCTATAACTATCATCTATCATTATTCTCTCTCTCTCCTCTCTCCCTTTCTCTTCATCTATCTATCTATCTATTTATCCATCCATCCATCCATGCATCCCTGTCTATTTATCATCTATCATTATCTATCATCTATATTATAACTATAATCTATCTATCATTATTTTCCCTCTCTCCCTCCCTCTCTCTTCATCTATCTATCTATCTATCTATCTATCTATCTATCTATCTATCCATCCCTGTCTATTTATCATCTATCATTATCTATTATCTATAACTATCATCTATCTATCATTATTCTCTCTCTCCTCCCTCTCTCCCTCTCTCTCTCTTCATCTATCTATCTATCTATCTATCTATCTATCTATCTATCTATCTATCCATCCCTGTCTATTTATCATCTATCATTATCTATTATCTATAACTATAATCTATCTATCATTATTCTGTCTCGCTCTCCCCCCCTTAATTGTCCCTCCTTAATAAAGGGTTTGATGAACTGAGTATGATGCCTGGCCCTCTCCTAAGCTATTTTTTCTTAGTTTCTTATTATAGTTATGAGTTTTATCAATACAGGTAATCCTTAATTTACAACAATTCATTTAGTGACCATTCAAAGTTACAACAGCACTGAAAAAAGTGACTTATGACCATTTTTCACCCTTACAACCATTGCAGCATCCCTACAGTCACGTGATCAAAATCCAAACACTTGGCAACTGGCATGTACTTATGACAGTTGCAATGTCCCGGGGTCATGTGATTCCCTTTTGCCATCTTCTGACAAGCTAAGTCAATGGGGATTTACTCAGCAACCGTGTTATTAACTTAACAACGGCAGTGTGATTCACTTAACAACGGTGGCAAGAAAGGTCATAAAATAGGACAAAACTCACTTTACTGTTTTGCTTAACAACAGAAATTTGAGCTCAGTTGTGGCCGTAAGTCAAGGGCTTCCTGTAATGTCACCTCTTCTGTGTGGATATGGAGTTTGGATTGATTGATTTTGTGCCATCAGGTCAGTGATCCCACCTAGATAGATTTTCTCCCTGAATCTGGAGCTTGGAGCTGTTTTTATAAATATTAAAATTAAACCTGTTGTTGATAGAAAAAACAGGACGCCCAAGTCCCCAGAGGTAGTTCAAACAGAGGCCGAATTCTGACGTTCCTTCTGCTCAACCAGAAAGCCAAGAGTTGGGATGTGGTGATTTTAAGGCAGGTAAAGGGGTCTGAGTAAAAGTGTGACACACCACAAGTGTGAGATGAAAACCAGAAGAGCAAGCGTGCCAGGTGGGACGGAGGAGTAGCCCCTCCCTGCCTGCCTACTCCAGGAGCAGATTTTAATACAAGGGTTAGCACTTTGAACTGAACCTGGGAATGAAACGCAGATGAGACTCTGGGGGAATACCTGTTCAAAGCTCCACCTGGAGTACATTTTAGTAGCACGATCATAGATAACACGGTGTCAGGTTCCTGTTTTGTGTGACGGGCCTCGCCAGGTTTTTGTTCAAAGCCGATAATGGGCACTTTAGCTGATAGACAAGCCCTGGGAAATTCAGGCCCGTTCAACAACCCTATCCTCACACGGGGAAGTGTGACTCTCTACAAACAAGTTGTCGTCTCAACTACTCCTACACTGAATCCTCCCAAGAACCGTGTCTCCTTTCGGTCACTTGAATGCTCCATCTTTACAACGAGCTTTTTTAGCGTCTTTACAAAGACACTAACAAATACAACATTTGTTACCCCAAGGTTTGAAATGTTTGGTTTGTATAGGTGGTCCTTGATTTATGACCACAATTGGGACCCAGATTTCATTTGTCATTAACAAAGACATCAGGTGGCTACTTCGCTCACTGATGACAATCCCGGCACCCCTGATTGTGATTGTTAAGTGATCTCCTGGGTTATTGGGAGGATGGCATGGAAGAGGTGTCCTCGGAAGGATTTCATTATCCATTCCATCCATAGGATTTGGACTGGAACTGGACTCTTGCCATTAGATAAGGACACCATAATTAACATGTTAAAGTGTGACATTTTAACTTCTCTCCATCTTTCTGTTTTTAAAAACCCTTCCTTCCTTCCTCTCTCCCTCCCTCCCTCCCTCTCTCGCTCCTTCTTTCCTTCCTTCTTCCCTCTTCTCTCTCTCCCTCTCTTTTCCTTTCATTCCTTCCTTCCTTCTTTCCTTCCTTCCTCCCTCCTTTCCTCCCTCCCTCTCACTCTTTTTCCTTCCTCCCTCCCTCCTTCTTTCCTTCCTCCTTCCCTCCCTCCCTCTTTTCCTTTCACTCCTTCCTTCCTTCTTTCCTTCCTTCCTTCCTCCCTCCTTTCCTCCCTCCCTCTCACTCTTTTTCCTTCCTCCCTCCCTCCCTCCTTCTTTCCTTCCTCCTTCCCTCCCTCTTTTCCTTTCCTTTCCTTCCTTCCTTCCTTTCTTCCTCCCTCCCTCCCTCCCTTCCCTCCCTCCTCTCTTTTCCTTTCCTTCCTTGCTTCTTTCCTCCCTCCCTCCTTCCTTCACTCCATTTCACTCTTTTTCCTTCCTTCCTTCCTTCCTTCCTTCCTTCCTTCCTTCCTCCTTTTTCCTTCCTCCTTCCCTCCCTCTTTCCTTTCCTTCTTCTTTCCTTCCTCCCTCCCTCCTTCCTTCACCATCTCACTCTTTTTCTTTCCTTCCTTCCTTCCTTCCTTCCTTCCTTCCTTCCTTCCTTCCTCCCTCCCTCCCTCCCTCCCTCCCTCCCTCCCTCCCTCCCATTCCTCGTAAAATAAAAATTAAATTCAAAAGATCATTTTTATCCCCTTCAGTGGAAACTCTTGTTTTCATTTTGTGGGGGAGCCCAGAAAGAGGCGTCTGTTGTTAAGAGCTCCCTTGAAAGCCTCTTTTTAATTTTTAACTAGCTCTTTTGCATTTACTTCACCCCATTTTATTTCATCTCTTTTCTTCTTGTTCTGCTGACCCTTTTTGTAATCTGAAATACAACTGTGACTTGGAATGGATTTCTTCCCCTGGCTGAAAAATTTGATAGTCACCTTTTCCAGTTAGGAAAATGGTTCACAAAACCTTTCACAATTTTAACTCCTATTGTTTCTGAGTTCTCTGCAATCCATGTGCTTATCACAGCCATGATCTAGAACTGGAGGGGAAGGATGGGGGGAGGCTAGATGGTATGTTTGTTTTTAACTAATTTGCAAAGAAGTTGAAAGTATAAAAAGTTGAAGCATGTAAATAAATTAGGAGAAAGAGAAGGAGGGGGTTTTTCCCCACTTGCCAGGCAGCTTTCTATTAAGTTAAAATACTTTGAAGCTTCAATTACTTGTTATCCACTGTGGCTGGAATGGAAATTAAATGGCTAATATTTCTGGAAAATGCTGGGGCAAAGAGCCCTTTGTCACTCTGTTTAAATCATCAAGGGCATTTCCAGTTTATGCACTTGGACAGATGCTAATGTACATAAAGGCTGAAGTTCATTTGAACTTCATTCTCATTCTGGTGAATCTGAAATGTCAAATCCCACCCCCCCACACCCTCAAATACATCTTCATTGTCTCACTTTACAGACAATAAAGGTTTGTGGAACCGTCCATCACCATGACTGGCCTTCTCCTAAGCTAATTTTTCATAATTTCTTCATAATAGTTACACGTTTTTATCAATGCCAGCTTTGATCATAGATAATGCTAACCTACAGTGGGTTTTTAAAAACAAGTTTTAGGCACCAAATTCCAGTTTCTGGAGTTGGGGTAGTAACATGAAAATAGAATGTGCAAGTTGGAGGTCAGAGTTTATGATTATGGCTGGATTACTGCAAATTCCTAACAGACAGGAAGCAGCAGGTGAAGCTAAGCAGAATCGCATCAGATACCTGTACAATTAGCACAGGGGGCCCCCAAGGCGGTGTGCTCTCCCCACTTCTCTCTGTAGACCAATGACTGCATCTCAAACGATCCATCTGTTAAACTACTCTTTTATGTACACTGAGAGCGTATGCACCAAGACAAATCCCTTGTGTGTCCAATCACACTTGGCCAATAAAGAATTCTATTTCTATAACTCTACACGGGGCTTCCCTTGAAGATTATTTAGATATTTCAAAGTCTGCTGCCTTTGCATTTACAGGACAGTCATGGCTCTGTCCATAACTCCCTGGTTCCTGGATATTTTGGTGACCATATGAATAGACCGCACCTATTGAGGGTCTTCTTCTATCAGGGTATTGATGAAGATTCTCAATCATCCAGGTCATGGTTGTCCCAAAGCTGCTTTTCCAAAAGGCAGCTGGACTTTCTTGTGGGTTTTTTCCTTGAAAAGGTTACTTCTCAACCAAGAAGTGGTTCTTTAATTCCACTTCAAGAACTGAAGAAGCTTCTTGGATGAAAAGTGAAGCTTCTTGCATGAAAAGCTTCTTCATTTTGAAGAAAAAAGAACCCAAGAAAGTCCAGTTGCCTTTTAGAAAACAACCTTTGGGTCTTCTATCAGGGGTACAATGAGAGGAGACCCAGAATTTGACATTCTTTGGGGCTATTCACTTTCTCTGAAACAGCCTGAATTCAACACCTGGAATAGGGCATCCAGTTTTGGTCACCACATTAGAAAAAAAGATGTTGAGACTTTGGAGCAAAACAACTAAGGTGATTAAAGAGAGTAAAACATATGAAGAACGGTTGCAGGAATTGGGTTTGGCTAGTCTAGAGAGAAAGAAGGACAAGGAGTGACATGAAAGCGGTATTTGAGGGGCTGCCACAAAGAAGAGGGGATCCACTTATTCTCCAAAGCTCCAGAAGGCAGGACAAGAAGCAACGGGTGGAAACTAAACAAGGAGAGAAGCAACCTGGAATTAAGCAGAAACTTCCTGACAATTAATCAGTGGAACTACTTGCCTTCAGAAGTTGTGGATGCTCCATCACTGGAGGTTTTTAAGAAGAGACTAGACAGCCACTTGCCTGAAATCATATAGGGTCTCCTGTTTGAGCAGGAGGTTGGACTAGAAGACCTCCAAGGTCCCTTCCAGGTTTATTCTATTTTGATTCTGATTCTTACGATCTTCTAGAGAATGGCCAAGAACCAGTCCCCCCTACCCCCTCGAAAAAAATATCTGCAGACTCAAGTAAGTGAAATAAGATCTGCTATTATTGTTGTTCAGGGCTACGTAAATGAGTGATAAATTTTGATTGACAGCTGTCAGAGGGTAGGTCCTGAGAGATGAGGGGGCTTGCTCCCTTTTCCTGACAGCATGCCCCTGCCCTAAAAGACAATGTGGCTCCCCAGAAACCATCTTGAAACCCGGTATGTCAACTCCAGGCTAGCCTATCCAATCCGAGATGGATATTGGTTTCAAAGAGACTAACCAGTATGCTAAATATTTTAATTCAGGAAAGCCTCCCGTTTCTCCTTGATGTTTGCTAAAGTTACAGCCAGCAGATGCAGGACAAAAAAAAATGGTATAAGGAAGTGAAGAAGGCGCTGACCCTTTATTTTATTCTGGTAGCCATAAATCTCAGCCTTGGATAGGCCGTTTGCACCAGGTGCTGCCTCCTTTCCTTTTATCATCCCCAGCAATTGTGGAAAAGTTTGTGGGCTGGGACTATGTTGGGTGCGTCAGAGTGAGCAACTGGCAAATCAGAACTTATTCATGGATATAGACTGATTCTTCAATGTTGAGCAAAGCAGGAAAAAAAACAAATTTCTACTCTACTCTACTCTACTCTATACTCTACTCTACTCTACTCTACTCTACTCTACTCTACTCTACTCTATTCTATTCTATTCTATTCTATTCTAATAAGAATCTCACTTAAACTTTTGTTGCTCAGAAATAACCATTTTCCTGATGATCTATAACAATAGATCAGTGGAACAACTTGCCTCCAGAAGTTCCAACACTTTTTTTAAAAGAAGAGATTGGACCACTATTTGTCTGAAATGGTATAGGGCAGGGATGGCTAACCTTTTCTGGACCGAGTGCCCAAAGTGTGTAAGCGCGTGCGAGAATGCGCGAATGCGTGCCCAAACCCCCAAATGCAATATGTGGCCCCTGTGCATACACCCCACCCCCTACGTATGCGTGTGTGCCCCCCACCCTCTGCACATGCACGGCAGAGACCCAAAGACCTGCTGGCCGATAGAGGCGGGCATGAATGCACGGCAGAGCTGAACTGGGCAATAGCTCGTGTGCCATCAGCGAGGGCGCCGCGTGCCACCTCTGGCACGTGTGCCATAGGTTCTCCATCATGGGTATAGGGATTTCCTGCCTGAGCAGAGGGTTGAACTAGAATTTCCATTTAAATTCAGGCCCTATTTCAGGAGGGAGAAATGTTTTTCTTCCCTGAGGTCAAACTCTCCTCTCCTCTCCTCTCCTCTCCTCTCCTCTCCTCTCCTCTCCTCTCCTCTCCTCTCCTCTCCTCTCCTCCTCTTCCCTTCCCTTCCCTTTCCTTCCCTTTTCTTCCCTTTCCTCTTTCTCTTCTCTTCCCTCCCCTCCCCTCCCCTTTCTCCTTTCCTTTTTTCTTTTTCCTTCCCTTCCCTCCTTCCCTTCCCTTCCCTTTCTTTCTTTCCTTTCTTTTGCTTCCCTCCCCTCCCCTTTCTTTTCTTTACTTTTTGCCGGTGTTCACGAGTATAACGCCAACTCTAAATAGCCCTTTGTGCCCCTCTGCATCCAGCAGCTGCTGCATCTTTTTACAGTTCTCTAAAGATGCGAGCAAGAGAATACGAGGCAGCCTAATCCAGAATGTCTCCAGGAGAGACATTTGAGAAGCAGCCAGAATGGGAGAATGGGAGAAAGAGGAGAAAAGAGAGGGGCCAGGCAAAGTTTAGGCAGCTTCAGGAGGAGGAGGAAGGGGGTTTCACTTAAGGAGCCTGATGGATTCTTGGTTTGGGAGTTAGAGACATGCTGCAATACGTATCTATATATCTTGCATCCAAGGGCTTTGGGGCCAATGGGGGATGCTTCTTTGGAGGAAAGGTTGCACTTTCTTAAAAATTCCTTTTTAGAGTTTCTCCCTAACTCTAGGAACTGCAAGGTAAATTGTTTAGAGATCTGAAGATTTGTGTTATTCCTCTGGCTGAGTTTATTAATCTAGGAACAGAGCTTCCAAAAGAGAATGGGATAACAGAGTTGGAAGGGACTTTGGAGGTCTTCTAGTCCAACCCCCTGCTCAAGCAGGAGACCGTATATCATTCTGCACAAATGGCTGTCCAGTCTCTTCTTAAAAACCTCCAGTGATGGAGCAACCACAATCATTGAGTCATTGTATTGATTCAAGAAAGTAAATAGAAAACAACACACAACATATTTCCACATTTTCATGCTTTAAATACATGTTATTTATTTAATCCGGAACACTTTAGAGCTTCGTTGAAAGTAATTACGTATGTTTCTGTTACACTGAGAAATATTTTATTTAGATGTATTTCCAGGCAGTGCCAACAATTAATGGACGCTGCTTTGAACTTTTAGTTCAAAGGATCTGTATGTATGGTTTGGAGATCTAGGATTTCACTGTATATTTTTATGACCTTTCTATACTGAAGCAAAGGAGAGATTTTCCCCCCATGACTATTCATTAATGTTAGTTTATGTAGACCAGCAGCCAAGATAAGAAGCCTGGAAGGATTAACTTGTGAAAAATAAGTTCCAGAGGTATGTTTAGAAGTCAGTGGGAAGGCATGTCTTTGTGGATCTGAAGCAAATCATGGAATTGATGCCACAAAGAAGAGAGATGGTCAACCTGATCTCCAGAGCACCTGACAGCAGGACAAGAAGCCATGGATGGAAACTAGGTTGGAGAACCAACCTAGAATTAAGGAGGAATTTCCTGACAGTGAGAATAAGGAATCAATGGAACAGCTTCCCTCCAGAAATTTTGGGTGCTCCATGGTTGGAGGTTTTTAACAAGAGCTTGGAAAACCACTTTTCTGGATTGATACAGGGTCTCCTCCTTGAGAATGGAGTTGGTCTAGACCAGGGGTCTCCAACCTTGGCAACTTTAAGCCAGCTTTGCTGGTTGAGGAATTCTGGGAGATGAAGTCCACAAGTCTTAAAGTTGCCAAGGTTGGAGACCCCTGGTTTAAAATACTTCCAAGGTCCTTCCAACTCTGTTATTCTGTTATCTGAAGGGCTGACATGTAAAAGGTGAATTGTTCTGAATTCTTCCCCAAAACAGGAGAAGAACAGTTGAGTTTAATTTACAACAGAGCAGATTGCAATTGAACGTAAGGAAAACATTCCTAACAGCAGAAGTTGTCTATGGAGATTCTCGGTCATCCAGTTGTCCCAAAGGTGCTTTTTCAAGAGGCACCTGGGCTTTCTGCTTTTTCTTTGAAGACCTTTCGCTTCTCACTCAAGAAGCTTCTTCAGCTCTTGGAACAGGAAAAGTTCTTTACAATGGAAAGCAAATGAGATGTTGCAAATTTATTCAGTGGAGATGATGAAACAAGAGTGAAGAATGATCAAGGAGTGGATTTCTATAATGGAGAGACAGTTGGATCACATGATCTCCAAAATCCCTCCATGTCCCTTCTAGATTATTTTGGAGGTGGCAAGGCAGGAAACTTGGAGTCTAGGGCTATGAGGAACATTTTGCACAGGTCCCTGATAGATTGTATTTGTGTATATTTGGCAGTGACACCAGAAATGGCATTACTAGATCTGCTGCAGAAATGATGGGAACAAGTAGATATTGTGTTTAAGAGTTTGTTTAACCTCTACGCTGATGCCTATGAAATCTAGCACATATCACTCATAATGGTTTAAAGTTATTGAAATTCCATTTGGTTTTGATGAAAAGCAAAAAAAGTTGCAGGCACTTGAAAAACTTGGATTGTAAACAAACGTAGCAGGGGGAAAAAAGCAGACATCGGTTTTGGTGCAATTCACGACCAGCCATTCGTAAGAATCTCACTTCCCTGGTGAAATTTGTACCGGTCTGATTAAAAGAAACAAAGTTTTAGCTTCCAACGGATAGGCTTGTATTTCTCATGGTAGATATAATGGACTGGCGTGTACATTCCATTTATCAAATCAAAAGTCTAAACCTGTTTTTCTTTCCAAACTGAATTGAAATGCCAGTTCAAATCACTGAATCAGATGTCTTCGCATTGATGGGGCTTTTCCCCATCAAAAGTTCAGCAATCTGATTCAAAGCAGCCAAATTCAGTTTGAATGTCCACATTGAATAAGAGTTTCCTAACTGTCACAATCAGACTCACTTTGCAAACTGATGGACGATTTGAATTAGATTTTGCCTGATTCGTGTGAATCCAACCAGACAAAAGATAAGTGAAGCTCCAGTTTGTTTAAAAATAACACTTCATAATTGAAAATTAAAACAAAAACAGCTTCTGAGCCAATAGAGAAAGGACAAGGTTATCTCTGAGCAAGCTTTTTTTTTTTTTAACCTATTCTTTGTGCTATTTCTATTAGACCTGATTTGAAATTTCAGGGGAGGAGTAAGTTTTGCCACCAACCTTAAAAAAAACTTGACACAGTCAAGAATCCATTTTCATTCATGCAAACATTGTGTTGTTTTTCTGTGGGGACAATGTCCTTTGCCGTTGCTACTTAAATGGGTGGGCATGGCTTGGTGTGCTTGGTGTGGTTTGGTGGATGTGGCTTGGTGGGCATGGCAGGGGAAGGATGCTGCAAAAGCCCCATTCCCTCCCCATTCCTGGGGGAAGAATATTGCAAAATCTCCATTCCCACCCTACTCTGGGACCTGCCAGAGGTGGTATTTGCTGGTTCTCGGAACTACTCAAAATTTCCGCTACCGGTTCTCCACAACCTGTCAGAACCTGCTGGATTTCACCCCTGGATAAAAGGATAATTAGAATACAAAAATTCCTTTCAGAGAAACAACCATGTTAGTGGTCAAAAGAATAAGCCACAGGATATATAAAACTAATATAATATATATAAATCATTTTTGTCCAAATCAAAGTTCTACTGAATAGGTCTTGAGAATTGAGTATTTGTAGCAGAGAGATTTTGCTAAGAATTTTTCTCATGCTGGTTGCCAGCGAAATTATATCTGCAACGATATTATTTTGTCTTTTTTTCAACATGATGTTAACAATCCTTCACCCCCAGTTTCACCTCTGAGCATTTTTGGCCGTTTTAGCCCCGTTTTTTTCTCTGTGCCTCACTAGCAGATACGTCTCAGATATCATTTTCAGTTCAGACTGGTGTGAGACTATGCTTTGCAAATTGCTGTTTTTGGATAACGGTATCTGTTTTAATCAAGTTCAGCAGTTAAAATATAATAATGGGCTGCGGTCATCGCTGTCTCTCAGGAGAAAAAGTAAAAAATAAAAAAAAATTCTTACTGGGATTGTATAAAGCTCCTGCTTTGAGTAGAGGGTTGGACTAGAAGACCTCTGGGGACCCTTCCGGCCCTATAATTCTATGTTCTAAATCACAGATTGGGAATGTACTTTCTGTATAAAATATATCCACCCTAGATAAAGAGTCTTATATCAAGTTTAGATGCCATATTGCCGACACCAACTCTTCTCTTTCTCCCTTCCTTCTTTCCTTCCTTCCTTCCTTCCTTCTTTCTTTCCTTCCTTCCTTCCTTCCTTCCTTCCTTCCTTCCTTCCTTCCTTCCTTCTACACTCCACTCCACTCTTCTTTCTATCTTCCCTCCCTCCCTCCTTTCTTTCTTTCTTTCTTTCTTTCTTTCTTTCTTTCTTTCTTTCTTTCTTTCTTTCTTTCTTTCTTTCTTTCTTTCTTTCTTTCTTTCTTTCTTTCTTTCTTTCTTTCTTGTATAAGTGGCCCATATTTTAAAGCACCATACATGAAAAAAACCTTCTCTATTTTCTCAGTGGTGGTATCTCTTTTGCACTTCCAATCTCCGGCATGCTACATTTGAGTTCCCCAAAATATCCCTTTCTGAGATCCTGGGGAATTGCTATCAATCGGTATCTGCCTGGAGTTTTCAACCCTATGTAGTCACACACCAGTTAACGCAATGGCCACCTTGCTTGATACACACCCCTGTCTCTGCCCTATCTGATTTTTTTTTAAAAAAAAAACAAACCCAAATTACTTTAATAATAAAAAATTAACAGGAATCTGGCATGCATGAATGTCAGCTCCTGAGGCAGTCTCAGAAAAGAAACAAAATGGTTTAACTCTTTCTCTGTGTTTTAGTTGGAAACGTGCAGGTGACAGGTTCAAAATAACAATAGTAGAATTGTAAGATTCCTAAGTTTGAGAGATGATTGAGGGGTTCCATAAAGGGGATGGAAATGGGTATCAAGGAATATCTTCATGACTGATAAATGTTTTTCGATTGGTTACCCCCATCCTGACAGATGTTTTTGTGAACCAAGGAAGCCTACCTACAGTTATAATTTTTTGCTCATGCTGTGCTCTTAAAAAATGTCCAGATGTGTCCATTGGCTTAATCATCCTATGGACTCTTCAGGTAGAACACAGTGACTAGAAGCTTTTAGAAGTTTGCTCACTTCCTTTAAGTTGTGTTTCTCAACATTGACAACTTGAAGATGTGTGGACTTCAGCTCCCAGAATTCCCCAGCCAGCTTTGGGATTCTGGGAGTTGAAGTCCACACATCTTCAAGATGTTGAGAAACACCAATTTACAATGTGTTCTTTCTCCATCTTTATGAAATAGGCTGGTAAATAAAATTCCAAGCATCCTAGTCAAAGAATGAATCCTAATTCTTTGGTCCTCCCTTGCCTTAAGCGATAAACACTGCCACCATCTTGCAATTTTGATACTCCCAAGATAATCAAATACCTAAGCTTGATTTAAATTCACCTTTTTGAATCGCTAGCTTTTAGTCTGGTTTCTTTTCTGTTTTCCGTTGACTTAACCATCAGGCATGAACTGGCAGTTACCTGGTTATTCTTTTTTTTAAAATATCCCTTTGAAATCCAGCACAGCCTTATAAAAATAGCTAGCTGATCGGTATCCTAAGCACAGGCAATGATTTGCTTTGTTCAATCTGTAAAAAGAAAGTCATCCATCTGGTGCCAAAAACTAGTTTGTAGCTTTTTCTTGTCTTATGGTTAAAAAAAACAAAAACCAGAATGAGAAGTCAATTAGCCTGGGTAACTTTCTTACTTGAATGTTTTACTTTATCTGTTTTTTTCTTCACTCACCTTGGATGTATAGGTCAGTTACCTTCCTTCCAACATAGGGAGGTTTTTGTGTCTGTGAATATTCTGAAATAAGCTATTAATCCAAGGGTTTTCCAAAAATAACAGCTGTATAAACAGAGGTGCGTGATTTCTTTGGGTGGGCAAACTTAAAACAAGTTCAGGTTTTCAAAAGCACGAACAGTATCAGAGCTCAAAAGTTCTCCATGAAGCTTTGGAAGAAGATGTAGATTCTCTTAGTTGCTTTGTCTCCCAAGGATTCTGAAATTGTATTTAATCTATGTCTAATGGTGACTGCCTATGAACAATTTCACTCTGGCTTCTGGAGGTTAGGTTTGCTTTGGAGTCTGATCACAGATCTTGAGCAAAACAGAACAGAATAATGGAGTTGGGAGATACTTTGGAGGTCTTCTCGTCCAACCCCCTACTCAAGCAGGAGACCTTATACCAAAGCAGACAAATAGCTGTCCAAACTCTTCTTAAAAACCTCCAGTGAGGGAGCAGTCACAACTTCTGGAGGCAAGTTGTTCCATTGATTAATTGTTCTCACTATCAGGAAATTCCTCCTTATTTCCAAGTTGGTTCTCTCTTTAATGATCTTCCATTTGTTACTTTTGGTCCTGCCCGCAAATATTTTGTGGAATAAGTTGACACCCCCCACTTCTTTGTGGAGGCCCTTCAAGTATTGGAAGACTGCTATCCCTGTCTCCCCTAGTCCTTTTTTTCACTAGACTAGACATACCCAATTCCAGCAATCGTTCTTTATCTGTTTTAGCCTCCAGTCCCCTAATCATCTTTGTTGCTCTTCTCTGCACTCTTTCCAGAGTCTCTGCATCTTTTTTATATCGTGACGACCAAAACCGGATGCAATATTCCAAATGTGGCTTACCTTATAAGCCAGTACTAACACTTCACATGATCTTGATTCTGTCCCTCTGTTAATGTAGGCTAGGACTATGTCGGCTTTTTTGGTAGCTGCAGCACATGGCTGGCTCACATTTAAGTAATTTTCCACTATCCTGTCCACTATCTGATAGTGGCGTTTGCTTCTATCTTTTGCCTCTCCATGAATTCTCATTTATAATTTTTCAAGCCTGAACAGATGCATCACTTTCTCTCCTATCTCATGTTCTGTCCAGCCTTTTGTTCTCATTTACTTGTTCATTCATTCATTCACTTGCAGAATCACCTCCTACTGGCCTCCCACCGCCCAGTGCTCTCACATAGGGCTGCCCTCCTCCGGGTGCCGTTGGCCAGACAATGTCGGCTGACGGCGCCCAGGATGAGCACGTTCTCTGTGGCTGCACTGACCCTCTGGAATGAGTTACCCACCGGGCTCCGGACGGCCCCTGATCTCTGTTCCTTCCGCAAAGACCTGAAGACATGGCTTTTTAAGCAAATTGTCTGATTCTGTTTTGGGAGTTTTAATTAATTGTGGGATTTTAATTGAATCTTTTAATCTTATTTATTATTGCTTTTTATTGTGATTTTATTGTTGTGAGCTGCCCCGAGTCCTTCGGGAGAAGGGCGGCATATAAATTTTAATAAATAAATAAATAAATAAATAAATAAATAAATAAATAAGTTAGTTCGTTGGTTCGTTCATTCCTGTCCCTTGTTCTTCCAAAGAGAAGTGCTTTGAAGTGCAGTCCTGATGTAAGGAGTGGGTTGATGATTGCTTCATTCTCCATTCAGCCTCCTCCATCAGCTTTGAAGTGTGCTCAGTTCTTGGGCTCCTATTCAAAAGTCTCCTGGTTTATTTATGCAAAATTGGTCCATCTATGGAATGAGACTTTCAAGGCCCCGACATCAAATGTTCCCAAACCAGCCATAATGACTTAGGGCCACGATAAACCTCCATGCTCCAGAGAAGAAAAACGATAGAGGGGACCACAGAAAAACATTGTGGTTACATTTTTAGCTAAATAAACTGGACCATTGTTTAAAGCCCTGATCGGAATCTGCCACGGGCTTAAATCAGTCCTTGCTGAAGTGCGACAAGCTCAGAACATCAAATGCAAGTTCTTTCTGAAGGCAACTCAAAAGCACCTAGCGAATATGTTCATTTAGATTTACTTAAGACCAGACATTTTACGCCAACGTGGAATTTGCTTGGAATAGAACTGTCGGTTAAGAAGGGATTACGGTTGTAACTTTGCTTTCTGAGGAATGTCTACGTGGATCTCCAGGGCAAAATTTCAAGGGTCTCCAGGAAGAGATTCATCTCAGGTTGCCTTCCGAGGTTCTTCTCCATAGACTAGAGCAGGGGTCTCCAACCTTGGCAACTTGAAGACTTGTGGACTTCAACTCTCAGAGTTCCTCAGCCGAGTTGTAGTCCACAAGTCTTCAAGTTGCCAAGGTTGGATCTCCTGGACTAGAGTACTCTTTATCTCCACTGGGATGAATGGAGCCATTCCTAAAGCAAAAGACATTTACTAAGGGGAAAAAAAGAAGAATTCACCCTAAAGTCAAGGACTACCTTATATTTACTGCAGGATCCAATCTGGGTCAGTCACCGGGACCAGAGATTTAGCCTTCCAAGCTTTCGGACTCGTGCTGGAGCCCATCCTCAGGGAATTTCTGTCTCACCAGAATGTCTATGGAGATTCTGTATCATCCAGGTCACGGCTGTTCCAGCTCAGAACTGAAGAAGCTTCTTGGATGAGAAGCGAAACATCCTCAAGGAAAACAAAGTCCATCAGCCTTTTGAAAAAGCACCTTGGGCACTCTCATCAGAATGTATACATTTACTGCAGCATATGAAGTTCCAGAGAGATGTGGTGGCTCAATGGCTAAGACGCTGAGCTTGTCGATCAAAAGGTTGGCGGTTCGAATCCCTAATGCCACATAACGGGGTGAGCTCCCGTTACTTGTCCCAGCTTCTGCCAACCTAGCAGTTCGAAAGCCCCGAAAAAATGCAAGTAGAAAAATAGGGACCACCTTTGGTGGGAAGGGAACAGTGTTCCGTGCGCCTTTGGCATTGAGTCATGCCTGCCATATGACCATGAAGATGTCTTCAGACAGCACTGGCTCTTCAGCTTTGAAATGGAGATGAGCAGTGCCCCCTAGAGTCGGGAACGACTAGCACATATGTGCAAGGGGAACCTTTACCTTTACCATTACCTTTGGAACGGGGTGGGAGTAGGAATGGATTTCCAGAGGGAAAAATTGCAGACTACAGGAACCATTTGCACCGCTCAGGTGACCCCGAGGACAGAGATAAACCTCCAGGTGGCCTCAATGACTCTCTAAAAGGATGCAAATGACCAGCTATCTGCAAAGAGTATAAATCCTTCCCTTCCCCACTATCCTGTCAGAGCTGAAGAAGCTTCTTGGATGAGAAGCGAAACGTCTTCAAAAGAAAAAAACAAGGAAGTCCAGTTGCCTCCTGAAAAAAGCACTTTTGGGACAGCTCTTCTTAGCTTTCACTCTTTATGTCTCTTACAGGTTTTGCCATGGAAGGCTGTTGTGTTTCCTCAGTCAAGGCCTGTTTTGAAGTCCAGGGAAGTTACCTAATCAGTCCTGTCTGTCTGTCTGTCTCTTTAAAAAAAAGATCAGCCCCTCCCCTTCATATTTCTTTGGGGAGGGAACGTAAGGAGTGGAATTTTTGCCAATGCAGTTGGAAGATGGGGCCGGCTAGTGAGCAGAGACGCATCTTCAAAGGATCCAGTGCATTTGCCGCACTTAGCTACACATGAAAGGCTTGGCAACCTCTCAAGTATGGCTGAGATTGCCAATTAGGTGGCGTGCATGAGTGGAGTTTCAGGCGCGGAAGGGGGGACGGGCGGTGGGCTGAGCATTGGTGGACCCTCAGTAACCTGAGCCTCCAGACAAAGGAAGGGAGGCCGGTCTTAGAAGAAGAAGTCCCTCCTGGGGAGGATTAAGTCCTGTTTGACGAAACCTCTGCTTAAAATTTGCAAGGAAGTCTGAGAGCGTTTAGCGTTGGTTCAACAGCAAAGAAAACGTACAACTATGTGGGGCTTGGCTCTTTAAATTCATGAGCATCGTTCTCCGTGTTTTCACCCTGCAACCTTGTGCTTCAAACTTTCCACGGTGAAGGCATCCAAATATGTCCTGCATAGGAAGCGGAAATGTGATGCTTGAAGCATCTTTTTGTCAGTTACTTTCTAAGAAGTACATGTCATTGTCTGTTTATTCTAAGACCCACGTTAATAGTAATTGCTGCTTTTGAAAGCGTCGGCTCCCAAGTGGATTTCAGAAAAACACAACTTATTTCATCCTTACAAGTAATCCAAGAGGCAGGGTAGGCCAAAGATCATCTTGAGGGCTTTGTGAATGGATCAATCAATCAATCAATCAATCAATCAATCAATCAATCAATCAGAATAGAGCAGGAAAGGGACCTTGGAGGTCTTCTAATCCAATTCCCTGCTCAAGCAGGAGACCCTATACCTGTGATGCAGGGGTGAAATCTAAAATTTGTTACTACCGGTTCTGTGGGCGTGGCTTGGGGGGTGTAATGTGATTGGGTGGGCGTGGCCAACTCTGTTTTTTTTTTTTTACTTTTAAAAGCATTTTTTCACCAAAGAGGTTGTAGAAAAAATGCTTTTAAAAGTCAAGAAAAAAAAACAGCCTCTGATTATCGCGTGGCTCAGCTGGGCATGGGGGGGGGGAGCCCGCAGGGATTTTTGCTACTGGTTCTCTGAACCACCCGCCACCATCGCTACTGGGCGATCCGGTCCGAACTGGGAGCATTTCACCGCTGCTGTGATGGCGAACCTATGGCACGCGTGCCTGAAGTGGCACAAGGAGCCATGTCTCCTGGCACGCACTGCATTGCCCATTCCTCTTCTGGGTTTCTGGTGCACATGTGCACGTGATGATCAGCTGGCCTTGGCACATGCGGCAGTGCCAGGAACCAGAAGAACGGGTCTTCCGTTTTCCTGCATGAGCTTGTGCACCATCCAGCTGATCAGCGTGTGCACCTGCACGACAGTAACCGGAAGAATTGCTCGCTAGTGTGCATGGGCGCACCAGAAACTGAAAATGCAATTTCCAGCACGCGCATTCCCCCTGGGCAGCTCCTCTTCCTGGTTGCGGCCCAGACGAGCGCACGCACAAAGCATGGGCGTCCCCACAAAGTGCTCCCTTTTTGGCACTTAGTGCCGAAAAGGTTCGCCATCACTGCCCTATACGATTTCAGACAACTTCTTAAAAACCTTCAATGTTGGAGCAGCCACAATTTCTGGAGGCAACTTCTGTTCCACTGGTTAATTGTCCTCACTGTTAGGAAGTTTTTCCTGAGTTTTGGGTTGCTTCTCTCCTTGGTTAGCTTCCCTCTGTTGTTTCTTGTCCTGCCCTCTGGTGCTTTGGAGAATAATTTGTCCCCCCTTCTTCTTTGTGGCAGCCCCTGAGATATTGGAACACCGCTATCATGTCATCCATAGTCCTTAAATCCTGCAACTGTTCTTCATATGCTTTGGTCTCCAGGCCTTTAATGGTCTCAGTTGCTTTTCTTTGCAGTTTTTCTAAAGTCTCATCTTTTTTGTAATGTGGTGACCAAAACTGGATGCAAGTATTGTTTTAAGATTGTGAGTTGTGAGATTGGAAGTCAGGTTTTGAATCCCGAGCTCTTTGGGCTTCTTCTATAACATGGTCTCTTGCATCCATCCAAAATCTTGGTTTGGTCTTATATTGCTGTTTTGAACACTAAAACATAGATAGGTTCAATTCCTGGATGTCAGAATGATTGGCTACGGATAAACTCAGAATGAAATAAATAACTCTTTATTTGATAGGCAATATGGCTTTAATATTCATTTTTGTACGTGAATTATCTCATATAGAATCCATATGGGAACAGATCCCAAACCGAGGTCTGTAATGTCTGTAAAAGGGGTCTTACAGACATAACAGTGGCTAAGAGGAAATTCTCAGCGCGATCGAGAATGTTAATGTTCCCAGAAGCAGAGTGAACTTGTGCGTGGACACTTGGGTGTATTTTTGACAAATGTGAAATGTGTTGCTTTTTGCTGTTGGACTAGGAACCAGCTAAGTCCACAAAGATACACTATACAAGAACAAACCAGGTGTTATATGTGTCTCTCTCAGCAGCCCTAGAGTTAGGATTGATTGTAGACTGGTGGGTTGATGGAGGGATTAATAGATACAGATGAGAGAGAGATAGAAGAAGGGAGGGGAGAGAGAGAGAGATGAGACATAGATAGATAGATAGATAGATAGATAGATAGATAGATAGGACATAGATGTGACATAAATAGATAGATAGATAGATAGATAGATAGATAGATAGATAGATAGATAGAGATAGAGATAGATAGATGAGACATAGATAGATATAAATAGATGAGGCATAGAGATAGATAGATAGATAGATAGATGAGACAGAGATAGATAGATAGATGATAGATAGATAGATAGATAGATAGATAGATAGATAGATAGATGAGACAGAGATAGATAGATGTAGATAGATAGAGATAGGACATAGATGTGAGATAGATAGATAGATAGATAGATAGATAGATAGATAGATAGATGAGATAGATAGATAGATGAGGCATAGATAGAGATAGATAGATAGATAGAGACATAGATAGATAGATAGATAGATAGATAGATAGATAGATAGATAGATAGATGATAGACAGACAGACTGACTGACTGACAGATGATAGATTAATCTGAATATCAACTTTACTTTGTGGCCCATAAAAGAGATTTCAGAAGAAATGAACTCCAGTCAGGACCTCTCATACCCCCGGAAAAATATTTCAAAACAGAGAAATCTATCCACTTGCATGTCTGGAAAATCTGTTCAAGTTACTTCCAGAAATCATGTTTTCAGAAGGAACTTAGCATTTTAACAGGGAACTTCAGTGCAGTCAGAAAACCACAATTTTGGAGTTCCCCATAGGAAGAAGTCTCAGGCCTGCGCCAAGTTGGATGGAAACTCCTCTTCTTTTAATTTAATATTCAAGACAAGGAGTACAGTGATCTCTTTTGGTACTAAATTTTTCAGCAGTCCATTTGAGAACATGGCAGTCTAGCAATGGAGTGGTTGATTTGGAACTACGAGAAGAAAGAGGTAGGTAATAGGAAAGCGGAGTATATTATGGGTCTCTGGTTGCTTCCTTGAAGGGAGCTTAACATGGTAGAATTGGAGAAAGAAGAAAATCTGTGTAGCTCAGGATTGAACCGTTGTTGTGGCCCGTCAGTGGCCTGTGCGGATTGTAGCTGATTCCGACAGCGAGGAGGCTGGTGTGGTGCTGCGCCAGCAGCCTGTGCAGCTGGCACTCGAGTCGGACAGTGAGGAGGCTGGAGAAGATGTGGTGCCAGAGGCAGGGATTCAGCCAGGGCCTTCAGAAACTCCAGAAGCTCCCATAAGTGAAGAGGAAGAAGAGGAGGAGCCTCTTCTCGATGCACGGGCACGCAGAGCTGCCAAAAGGCAGGAGTGGCTCCTCAGGAGGAGGTCTCCTCAAGAGTAAGACTTGGGGCTGATTGGCCACTCCCTTAGCCTATTTAAGGAAGGTTGACGACTGAGGCAATTTGCAGGGAACAACTTTAGTTCACTCTCCTTCGCGTCGGGATTCTCTGCAAATTGCTTCTGGGCTTTCTGCCAATCACAGTAAGATTACGGTTATCTGAAATACTGTACCTCAGAATTTAGTTATTATTCTTTGGATTCTTGTCGGCTGTTAATGAAGTTAAATTAACAGCCCTTGTTCAGAAAAGACTGATTTAAACTGTACTTGTGTTCAAACAGCTACTAAGAAAGCTCATTAGTAGTCCTTAATTAGTAAACTAAGGTTTGTACGGACTTTGTGTGTGCTGCGTTCTTTGGGGTCCGTAGCTGGAGCAGAACAACCGTAGAGTCCTTGGTGCTCTCTGAGGTTGTTTGTTTGCTTGCAGACATTTCATTACCCAACTAGGTATCCCCATCAGTGCTAGAAGGGAGTGGGGTTTGTGGAGGAGAGGAGGAGGAGGACTGTGGGGTCCTTGGTGCTCTGTGAGCTTAGTGGTTTTTCTTCTAGACATTTCATTACCAAATTAGGTAACATTATCAATGTTGTAAGGGTTACCTACAGAGTTCCATTTTGACCCATGCCTGACCTAAATAAGCCAACATCTTCAAAGTGGCAAATATTTAAACAACTTTTCCACTTCTTGATTTCTTTTTAAGCGTCAAACTATGACTGATTCCCAGAAGTTTCTATTACCTTTTCTGCTGTAATTTTGATTTATGCCATCGTTTGCAAGGAACGTAAAAACAGCTCCATCTTCTCCCGGGGAACATGAGCCATAAACATAAACAAAGGGTCTTCAGTTGACTATTAATGGTAGCATTAATTACTCTGCCATCATGGTAGAAGCCAGTGGAAAAATAAATTTTAAAAATGCACATACCAGGAAATAAACTACACAGGCAAGGAACACATTAACTCAGTTGGAATGGAATAAAATATGTTCTTACTATTGACTCAAACACTACTATGTTTTAAAAATTAATGTATTTTTCTTCTTTCCTTTCTTCCCTTTTTCTTTCCCTTCCTCCCTCCCTTCTACCATCTCCCTCCTTCCCTCCTTCTTTCATCATCCATCCATCCCACTGCCACCTTCCTTCCTTCCCTCCCTCCCTCCTTCCTTCACCATCCATCCATCCATCCATCCATCCCCTGCCATCTTCCTTCCCTCACTCCCTCACTCCTTCCTTCATCATCCATCCATCCATCCATCCATCCCCTGCCATCTTCCTTCCTTCCTTCCCTCCCTCCTTCCTTCACCATCCATCCATCCATCCATCCATCCATCCCATGCCACCCTCCTTCCTTCCCTCCCTCCCTCCTTCATCATCCATCCATCCATCCCCTGCCATCTTTTCTTCCTTCCTTCCCTCCCTCCCTCCCTCCTTCACCATCCATCCATCCATCCATCCATCCACCCCCTGCCACTTTCCTTCCTTCCCTCCCTCCCTCCTTCCTTCATCATCCATCCATCCATCCATCCCCTGCCATCTTCCTTCCTTCCCTCCCTCCTTCCTTCATCATCCATCCATCCATCCATCCATCCCCTGCCATCTTCCTTCCTTCCTTCCTTCCCTCCCTCCCTCCCTCCTTCCTTCATCATCCATCCATCCCCTGCCATCTTCCTTCCTTCCCTCCCTCCTTCCTTCATCATCCATCCATCCATCCATCCATCCCCTGCCATCTTCCTTCCTTCCTTCCTTCCTTCCTTCCTTCCTTCCTTCCTTCCCTCCCTCCCTCCCTCCCTCCCTCCTTCCTTCATCATCCATCCATCCATCCATCCCCTGCCATCTTCCTTCCTTCCTTCCTTCCCTCCCTCCTTCCTTCACCATCCATCCATCCATCCCCTGCCATCTTCCTTCCTTCCTTCCTTCCCTCCCTCCCTCCTTCATCATCCATCCATCCATCAATCCACCCATCCATCCACCCATCTCCTGCCATCTTCCTTCCCTCCCTCCCTCCCTCCCTTCCTTTTCCACCCAGATGATGCCAGCTCAGGAAGGGAGAGTTTGGGACCTGAAAACCCTAACAGTGACTCAGAAGATCATGCAGGGAAGCTCTGGGGTAAGACTGGATCTCTCCCCTTCCCTCCCCTCTGCCACTGTTCAAAGGCGAAGGGCCCTTCTCCACTGGGCCTTCGGTTGTGCCAAAGGGAGCCCCACTGAGCCTTGGCCTCAGCTCAGCTTGCTTATCACCTCCTTGGAGAGGAGGCTTCCAACGTCCTTCCACCTAAAGGAGGAGAATTTCTTGCATCCTTGGCTGGTTGCTCGTCCATTTGTGTGACAGCAAGGCCGCATACTAAGAATGCCGCGTGTGGCTTTTGCCCCATCGGTAGTGACGTGTTCCACATTCTCGGTGCAGGAGACCGGCATTCTTAAGATAGCTTCGTCTTTCTGGATGTCAGAGTGACTGTCTTTTTATGGCATTGTAACACCCGTTTGTCTCTCTTCCTGGATGTGTGAGAAGGCCAGCTCAATAAACTTGAACTGAACAAACTCCTAACCCTAAGCAGAAACCTGCAAAGAAATCCGGGCCATTAGAATGGAATGGAATGGAATGGAGAACAGAACAGAACAGAACAGAATAAGAAATAGAGTAAAGTATAGTGGAGTGGAGTGGGATGGGATGGGATGGGATGGAATGGAGAACAGAACAGAACAGAACAGAACAGAACAGAACAGAACAGAACTAATAGAGTAGAATAGAATAAGAAATAGAGTAAAGTGGAGCAGAGCGGAAGGGAAGGGAAGGGAAGGGAAGGGAAGGGAAGAGAAGAGAAGAGAAGAGAAGAGAAGAGAAGAGAAGAGAAGAGAAGAGAAGAGAAGAGAAGAGAATCTGAAAGGGACCTTGGAGGTCTTCTAGCCCAACCCTCTGCTCTGGCAGGAGACCTTATACCATTGCAAACAAATGGTTATCCAGTCTCTTCTTAAAAACCTCCAGTGGTCTTCAAGTTGCCAAGGTTGGAGACCCCTGAATTAGCGGACTGGAGTAGGTCTTTTCTTCTTGAGAACTAATTAAGCCATTAATTATCTATGAATCAGCTCATGAATCGGAGATGATGGGTCCCATCAAGCTAGGGTGGAGGGTGGATTTAGGTATCTCCTGCCTAGGATGGTCCCTGCACATTCATTAAGAAGAGAGTCCTGATTCCTTCAGGCACTCGCTGTCCAAATTTTTCTTTCTTTCGGCGTATCTGGGTGATTTTAATCTAAGAGTTCATTCTATGGTTTTAAACAACAGGGTTGCGTTTGAATCGGGTGCAAAAAAGCTGGTATTTAACCCATCTCTTATGGGACTTTTCAAAAAAAGAATGCAACTAAAGAAGGATTTTTGATTGAGAAGTAATCCAACATGGAAGATTTTTTTTAAAAAAAAAACCCATGCCCTCCCTCCCTCCCTCCCTTCCCTCCTTCCTTCCATTGTTCCATCCTTCCTTCTGTCATTGCATCCTTCCATTTTCCCTTCCTCTCACCCTCCCTTTCCTCCTCCTCTCTCTCTCTTTCTCTCCTTCCCTGTCTCTCTCCCTCCCTCCTTCTCTGTCTCTCTCCCTTCCTTCCGTCCATTGTTCCATCCTTCCTTCTGTCATTCCATCCTTCCATTTTCCATTCTCCCTCCCTCCCACCTTTCCTCCTCCTCCTCTTCCTCTCTCTCTCTCTTTCTCTGTCTCTCTGTCTCCCTCCTTCCCTGCCTCCCTCCCTTCCATCCGTCCATCTGTCATTCCATTCTTCCATTCTTCCTCATTCCCACCCTCCCTCCCTCCCTTCCGTCCGTCCATCCATCCGTCATTCCATTCTTTCATTCTCCCTCACTCCCACCCTCGCTTTCCTCCTCTTCCTCTTCCTCCTCCTCCTCCTTCTCCTTTTCTCTCTCTCTCTTTCTCTCCTTCCCTGTCTCTCTGTCTCCTTGCTTCCCTGCCTCCCTCTCTCCCTCCCTCCCTCCCTTCCGTCCATCCATCCGTCATTCCATTCTTCCATTCTCCCTCACTCCCACCCTCCCTTTCCTCCTCTTCCTCTTCCTCCTCCTTCTCCTTTTCTCTCTCTCTCTTTCTCTCCTTCCCTGTCTCTCTGTCTCCCTCCTTCCCTGTCTCTCTCCCTACCTCCCTGCCTCCCTCCTCTCCTGTAACTGTCTTTCTCCTCCTTTCTTACCTTCCTTTTTTCCCCCCTTTTGAAAGAGAGACATTTCACAACTGTTTAATTGGAGATCTGGTTTCAGTGTCTCACACCAAAGAATGGAGAGCAGCTTTTGAGGGGAAGTTAATCACTTAACCCATTTCAAAGGGAGAAAGAAAGAAAAGGAGGCAGCTACAGAGATATAGTCTTACCTCCTGGTTTTTAAAAGTCTCTCTGTGTGTGTGAGAGAGAGAGAGGGAAAGAGAGACAATGACTAAACTGAAGGCTTGAGACAGGAGGGAAGAGAGAGGGAGTTCAGAGGGCCCTGTGGAAGTCTGATTGTTCTCCCAGGAGCAGGAAAAGCTGGTCTTCTATTCTTAGGGAGCCAATGGAAACCTGAGAATTTTTCTATCCATTTGGAAAGAGGACTCCCAAAGGTGCTTTTTCAAGAGGCAACTGGACTTTCTGGGTTTTCTTTGAAGACTTCCATTCCCCACCATCCAGTCAGAGCTGAAGAAGCTTCTCGGATAAGAAGCGAAATGTCTTCAAAGAAAAACCGGAAAGTCCAGCTGCCTCTTGAAAAAGCATCTTTGGGACAACATGACCTGGATAGCAACAGCACTTCGACTTATATACCGCTTCACAATGCTTTTGCAGCCCTCTCTAAGCAGTTTACAGAGTCAGCCTCTTGCCCCCCAACAGTCTGGGTCCTCGTTTTACCCACCTCGGAAGGACGGAAGTCTGAGTCAACTTTGAGCCTGGTGAGATTCGAACTGCCAAATTGCAGGCAGCCGGCAGGCAGCAGAAGGAGCCTGCAGTGCTGCACTCTAACCACTGGGCCACCATAGATGACGGAGAATCTCCATAGACATTCAGAAGTAGGAGTTTGTTTTCTTGGGTTCGAGCCTACAAGCAGATCTGTGTGGGAGCAGGCCTAGATAGATGATTAACTTAACTCACAGGATCCTGATGTAGTATACTGAGAGTTTTCTCACTGACTTTCAAAATTTGCAGTGAAGAAAATCGAATTCAGGAAGTTGAAGTCCAGACATCTTAACATTGGCAAGTTTGAGAAAGTCTGCTCTAGATGCTTCTCCCGGCTGTACCAATAGAGGAAGAACAGAAGAATAGAGTTGGAAGGGGCCTTGGAGGTCTTCTAGTCCAACCCCTTACTCAAGCAGGAGACCCCATAGCATTCCAGACTAATGGTTGTCCAATCCCTTCTTTTCAATAGTGGGTTTCAAATCCCGTTGCTATCGGTTCGCTCGTGGGCACGTGCACACTCGTGTATGTGTGCAACGCTTCTGCTGATGCGCGTGATGCTTCTGTGCATGTGCAGAGACATCCGAGCAGGTGGGTGAAGCCTTCGGCCGCTGCCACTACCAGTCCGCCCAATCTTGGGTGAACCGGTAGCAACCCACCACTGCCTTTAAAAATTCCAGTGTTAGGGCACCCACAACTTCTGGAGGCAAGTTATGATTAATTGTTCTCAGTGTCAGGAAATTTTTCCTTACTTCTTTGTTGATTCCTTCCTTGATTAGTTTCCACCCATTGCTTTTTGTCCTGCCCTCAGATATTTTGGAGAATAGATTGATTCCCTCTATCATGTCTCCCCTAGTCCTCTTTTTCATCAAACTAGCCATGCCCAGTTCCTGCAACCGTTCTTCATATGTTTTAGCCTCCAGTCCCCTCATCATCTTCATTGCTCTTCTCTGCACTTTTTCCAAAGTCTCAACATCTTTTTCATATCATGGAAATCAAAACCACATGTAATATTCCAAGGGTGGCCTTATCAAGGCATTATAAAGTGGTACTAACACGTCATGTGATTTTGATGGAGAATATTTGTAGCTTAGGGTTGAACTCTGGAGATCTTGAGGCTCTCTGGAGCTTGGTGGGGTTTTTTTTGCAGACATTTCTTTACCCAACTAGGCAACATCATCAGTACTAGAAGGAAGTGGGTTTGTTCTCTTTTTATATACTAGTGGCTTGCTTGGTGAGTCCATTAAAGGAGAATCAGCCCCACTGCCTTCTAGCACTGATAAAGTTACCTAGTTGGGTAATGAAATGTTTGTAAGAAAGCAACCAAGCTCCAGAGCCCACCAAGGACCCCTGAATTCTCCTGTCTCCCCCATCAATCTTAAATTGTGGTCTTCTAATAAGATGGTAGTTTTAATTGGCCAACTTATTTAATATGGATTGCATTTTTACTGTTATTCTTGTGACCTTCCGACAAGCAGAATCAGCATTTCTGCAACCCACCCCCCTTTCAAGATCATCGGGGAAAGACCCCCGCATTCGCAGGCCCATCTTTCCCAAAAGAGCTAGGGTGTCACACTTGTCCCTCCAGCTGTCCGCTCGAGTCCTTCATTAGGTTACACATGAAAGCCTCGGAGAGAAGCATTTCGGTGCAAGGCAAGAAGAAGAAGAGATTGAAATCAGATCTCCTGATGTGGCCGAGACCCAGAAGGTGGAGATTGGGTGGAGAGACGAGGCATTTGTTCTTCCTGGGGCTCAAAGCATTTTTTTGGGAGCGCAGAAGGAGATGTGGAGCTGGGTTCCCCGGTGAATGCATCTGAAGTATGAAGTTGGCCGGGTGTGTGTGTGAGAAGGGAAGGGTGAGCTGAACAGGAGGGGAACGGGGTGAAAACCAAGAGGGAAAGCCTTGATACTCTCCCAAGAGGTCCATGTGTCAATCGATCAGAATAGTGCTGGAAGGGACCTTGGAGGTCTTCTACTCCAAACCCCTACTCAAATAGGAAAAACTCTATATAATTTCAGACAAATGGTTGTCTAATCTCCTCTTGAAAACCTCCAATGATGAAGCACCCACAACTTCTGAAGTCAACTTCTGTTCCATGGGTTGATGGTTCTCACTGTTAGGAAGTTTCTCCTTAATTCCAGGTTGCTTCTCTCCTTGATGAGTTTCCATCCGTTGTTTCTTGTCTTGTCTTCAGGTCTTGTCTTTGGACAATAAGCTGACACCCCCTCGTCTTTGTGGCAAAGAAGTCCTTCAAATAAGTTATAACTTTCATTTATAACAGAATAATAGAGTTGGAAGAGACCTTGGGGGTCTTCTAGTCCAACCCCCTTCTCAGGCAGGAGACTCTATATAATTTGAGACAAGTGGCTGTCCAGTCTCTTCCGAATTTCTCTTATCTGGACCATCACAGCTGTCAGACAGTGGTGCTGAGACGAAGCTGTTTCTCTTCAGCCTGATGAAAAGAATTATCAGCATATAGTTGACACCTTAACTCCAGCCTATCAAAGCATCTCTCTTCAGGGCACCCGTTCCAACCTCACAATCTAAACTAATCCTCCATCATCACGGTCCCTGGTGCCACTTAGGGAAAAATAGATTTTACAAGTGCCACAGTCAGATAACGTTAGCCTGCCACGCTGAAAGACGATGATAGGTTTAATCAAGCCGACACAAATGGGGTTCCTTTCTTTTCTTCAAGATGATCCAAGCCATCTCAACCCTTTAATAACCGGACTAGAAATCTGACAGAATGAGATCAGAAAGGTTGCTTGGAAGACTAGTAAGATGGGCTTGCCGTTAAATGACTAAAACAGTCACTCCAACAGATGATGAGGAGTTGAAAGTAGTAGAAGTAGAATGTTAAACCAACATAGGCTTATCTTCGGTATAGAAGAGAAGAGAAGAGAAGAGAAGAGAAGAGAAGAGAAGAGAAAATTAGAATGAGAAGAGAAGAGGAGAGGAGAAAATTAGAATAAGAAGAGAAGAGAAGAGAAGAGAAGAGAAGAGAAGAGAAGAGAAGAGAAGAGAAAAGAAGAGAAAATTAGAATGAGAAGAGAAGAGGAGAAAATTAGAATAAGAAGAGAAGAGAAGAGAATAGGAGAAAATTAGAATAAGAAGAGAAGAGAAGAGAAGAGAATAGGAGAAAATTAGAATAAGAAGAGAAGAGAAGAGAAGAGAAGAGAAGAGAAGAGAAGAGAAGAAAATTAGAATAAGAAGAGAAGAGAAGAGAAGAGAAGAGAAGAGAAGAGAAGAGAAGAGAAGAGGAGAAAATTAGAATAAGAATAGAATAGAAGAGAAGAGAAGAGAAGAGAAGAGAAGAGGAGAAAATTAGAATAAGAAGAGAAGAGAAGAGAAGAGAAGAGAAGAGAAGAGAAGAGAAGAGAAGAGAAGAAGAGATGGAAGGGACCTTGGAGGTCTTTTAGTACAACCCTCTGCTCAACCAGGAGACCCCATACCATTCCTGACAAATGGCTGTCCAGTCTCTTCTTAGAAACCTCCATGTTGGAGCATTCATAACTTCTGGAGGCCAATTGTTCCACTGATTAATTGTTCTCACTGTCAGGAAATTTGTCCTTAGTTCTAGGTTGCTTCTCTCCTTGGTTAGTTTCCATCGATTAGATCTTATCCTCTTGAAAAAGAATATTTAGGATCTACTAAATTTCATTTGCTTCCCCTCCGCACTTTTAGAGAGAAATACATGATAGATGTCAGTGCCTTCCACGAAGATAAAAGCTTGCCAAATTTCATACATAACAGGCTGGAATCTTCTGAAAAACTTCTGTAAATAACAACAAACATCATAGCAGAAGACACAAAGCAGGGCTTGGTGTAACCTGTTATTTCTGTTGAACAGTTGCTGAGAAAAATGTTTGTCCGTGTGTGTGTGTGTATGGTGTGTGTGTGTGTTGCGTTTTGTGATTTATATTCTGCTGTAATGGAAAGACATGAGTTTTGTCTTCTAAAACACTATCCTATATTATAGACAAAGGTTCGTATTATTCTTTGCTATCAGATTAAAAACATTTTTCCTCAATGATTCTTTTTCTGATAACAAAATAACAGAGATGGAGGGGACCCTGGAGGTCTTCTAGTCCAACCTCCTACACTTTGCTTCTCTTTATTCTCTAATAATAATAATTCTGTTATTATTATTCTTTATAGCTCGACCGAGATTCACCCAGCCTGCAAAGATGAGACAACGGGTGATCGCCCGTCCGGTGGGGAGTTCGATTCGACTAAAATGTGTGGCCAGTGGCAACCCACGGCCGGACATCAGCTGGCTAAAAGACAACAAGCCCCTCACATCACAGGAGATTGGTGAGAACAAGAGGAAGAGATGGACACTTAATTTGAAGAACCTGAAGCCCGAGGACAGCGGGAAATACACCTGCCGCGTTTTTAACAGGATGGGTGAAATCAACGCCACCTACAAAGTTGAAGTGATCCGTAAGTATTGACTGACAGTTGGGCATGACAGGTGTTGTGGCCTGTCGGCTGCTGGCCCCTCCAGCAGCCGAATCAGAGGAGGAGGAGGAGGAGGCGTGGGAGTCAGGGTCAGCATCAAGGCCACCTGAGAGCTCCAAGGGGGAAGAGGGAATGGAGTTGTCAGAGAGACAGAGATAGAGACAGAGCCTGGGCCGTCAGCCCTCAGATGGAGAGTCAACAGCCCCCAGGTCTGGAGGTGGCTGATGAGGAGGAGGAGGAACAGCTGGGTCCAGTGCCTGACGCGTGGATGCACAGAAGGCAGAGGAGAGGAGAGCAGTGGAAATCTATGGGCCGGTCCTTGGGACGGAAGAGCCACAGCCGCTGCTAGCGAAGCCCCACCCTAGCTCTGGGGATGAAAGGCAGGGGGCGGAGATGAATAGACGTGGCAGAGAACTATTCCTCTCCCTGCCAGACGGACTTGTTAGCCCGCGGTGAGAGAGAAGCTTTTTGCTGGGGCTGCTGGCTCTTCTAATCAAGGAATCTTTGAGTTCACTGCAGAGGGTTGGTTGTGTTTGGGGAGCTGGGTCAGAACAAAGGTCATTGTTTGACCTTTCTTGCTGTTAATGGAATCACTGCAATTGTTAGTAACACAGTTGTGAAGTGAATCTGGCTTCCCCATTGACTTTCATTGTCAGAAAGTCACAAAAAGGGATCACACGATCCCAGGAGACTGCAAGCGTCATAAATATGAGCCAGTTGCCAAGATCCAAATTTTGATCATGTGACTGTGGAGTGGAGTAGAGTGGAGTGGAGTGGAGTGGAGTGGAGTAGAGTAGAGTAGAGTAGAGTAGAGTAGAGTAGAGTAGAGTAGAGTAGAATAGGGGAATGAAGAATAGGATATAGGATAGAGTAGAGTAGAGTAGAGTAGAGTAGAGTAGAGTAGAATAGAATAGAATAGAATAGAATAGAATAGAATAGAATAGGGGAATGAAGAATAGGATATAGGATAGGGTAGAGTAGAGTAGAGTAGAGTAGAGTAGAGTAGAATAGAATAGAATAGAATAGAATAGAATAGAATAGAATAGAATAGAATAGAGGAATGAAGAATAGGATATAGTAGAGTAGAGTAGAGTAGAGTAGAATAGAATAGAATAGAATAGAATAGAATAGGGGAATGAAGAATAGGATATAGGATAGGGTAGAGTAGAGTAGAATAGAATAGAATAGAATAGAATAGAATAGAATAGAATAGAATAGAATAGAATAGAATAGAATAGAATAGAATAGAATAGAGGAATGAAGAATAGGATATAGGATATAGTAGAGTAGAGTAGAGTAGAGTAGAGTAGAGTAGAGTAGAGTAGAGTAGAGTAGAATAGAATTCTTTATTGGCCAAGTTGGACACTCAAGGAATTTGTCTCTGGTGCAGAACCTCTCTACATTCAAGCAACAAGTGATAAATCATGATCATAATCGTCATAAAATACATTCGCCATAAATCATAAGATACAACACATAGGGATAGTCATAGGATACTAAATAAGCAATCAACATATATCATGCTAGGATCCTAAATAAAACAATGAATATAAATCATAAGATACAAGCAACAAAATTGTAGTCCTAAGAAGATAAGCAAATAGGTAATAGAAAAGATGAGAAGGATAATAGTAATACAGCCCTACTCGGTAGTTGGACAGTGTTGTGGAAAATAGTTGTTTAGCAGAGTGATGGCATGGGGGTGCTTCCACGGTCGTAAGTGTGCATAGTGGCCATAAGTCACTTTTTTTCCCATTCCTGTTGTAATTTCGGACGGTCCCTAAACGGATGTTGGTAAGTCAAGGACTGCCCGCACTTTCTACTCAAAGGCCAACCTCTCCAATCAGAGGACTTGAAGCAGCCCATCGACGGACTATCCTTTTTCAGCTACATAAAAAATGTGAATGGAAAGCACATGCGAGCATCCCCATTGTGAGTCGATGATACAAGACCGTCCCACATCTGGGACTGATAAAGACGCAGCTGTGTGGAGCAGTGAAAACATGTGTTTACATTAAAACCAGGAGCAGAAACAAGGAAATGAATCAAATCTCAGCTCCGTGTAGGATGTAGCATGTAGCATTTTCCCCTTCATCGAAACCAGCCGGGCGTCGGTCACAGCTCGGCTCTTCCCATTTATCTTTCGTTCCCTTTCCAGATAAAGAAGGTTGGCATCCTTTTCTTCAAACTTTACAGAAAGAGGCATAAATTGCCAGATTTTTGCTATTAAGGAGATTTGAAGGCTGATTACCCTTCGTGTATCCTACGGGATAAAGAAGAGATTTATCGTCTGATGTTCTGGCTGTTTTGTCTGAGCTGCTGGAATCTTGTCTGGTCCACCTGCCGTCGAAATGTGGCTTTTCCCTGAGTTGATTCCCACCGTTTCCATGTTCATTTTGGTGTAGTTGACAAGCTACGTCTTACGATCTCTGTTCTTTACTGCAATGGCCCTGCAATTCTTCTTAGCAGATCTCTTCTGATTATTATATATTTATTATATATTTTATTATATATTTATTATAGAAATATAGAATAACAGAGTTGGAAGGGACCTTGGAGGTCTTCTAGTCCAACCCCCTGCTTAGGCAGGAAACCCTACACCACTTCAGACAAATGGTTATCCAACATCTTCTTAAAAATTTCCAGTGTTGGAGCATTCACAACTTCTGGAGGCCAGTTGTTCCACTGATTAATTGTTTTCACTGTCAGGAAATTTCTCCTTAGTTCCAGGTTGCTTCTGTCCTGGATTAGTTTCAATCCTTTGCTTCTTGTCCTAACCTCAGGTGCTTTGGAGAATAGCTTGACTCCCTCTTTTTTGTGGCAGCCCCTCAGATATTGGAAGACTGCTATCATGTCATCCCTGGTCCTTCTCTTCATTAGACTAGACATACCCAGTTCCTGCAACCGTTCATCATATGCTTTAGCTTCCAGTCCCCTAATCCTCTTTGTAGCTCTTCTCTGCACTCTTTCTAGAGTCTCAACATCTTTTTTACATTGTGGCGACCAAAACTGGATGCAGTATTGCAAGTGTGGCCTTACCAAGGCCTTATAAAGTGGTATTAACACTTCGCATGATCTTGATTCTATCCCTCTGTTTATGCAACCTAGAACTGTGTTGGCTTTTTTGGCAGCTCCTGCACACGGCTGGCTCTTGTTTAAGCAATTATTTATTATTATTTATTTTATTAGTCATATTTCTATGCCGCCCACTCTCCGAGAACTCTGGGCGGCTTACACCAAAGACAGCATACCTATAGCTAAATAGCATATTGCCCCCAACAATCTGGGTCTTCATTTTATCCACCTCGGAAGGATGGAAGGCTGAGTCAACCTTGAGCTGGTGAGATTTGATCCACTGATCTGCTGATCTAGCAGTCAGCTGAAGTAACTGCAGTACTGCACTCTAACCACTGCGCCACCTCGGTTCTGTCCACTAGGACTCCACTGTCCACTAGGCTCGCAGTTACTACTGTTGAGCAAAGTACCACATAAATTATATAGGACTATGGTCCTACCAAATATAGAGAAGGCAGACCATTTTCGCCAGGAAAATATAAGTCCATCTTGAATTTGCCATCAGTCTTGCTGCAGACTGATCAGAATCAGTGGAATTAATAGATTTTTTTATTAAGAAACGTTAAGTTTTGAGAACGATAATTCTTCTCATTAAATGCATGGGGCAAGGGAGAGGAAGACAGGTTGGTTATGCAGATGTCGGTTAAGAGTTGCTATGTGTTAAAAAAAATAATTGAATGATACTAGCTTCTAATTTAGAAAGGATTGAGTTAATTGATTGATTCTACAGAAGATTAACAAACCTTGTGGATTCTTTTTAGTTTCTGGATGCCTTTGGCTTCTTTAGCATTTAGAGAAGGACTAAAATGCTGACAGGGAGAGCAATTCATCAGTGGAATAGCTTGCTTCCAGAAGTTGTGGATTCTCCATCACTAGAGGTTTTCAGGAAGAGATAGGACAACTATTTGGCATGAGATCTCTTGCTCAAGCAGCAGGTTGGATTAGAAGTCCTCCAAGGTCCCTCCCAACGTTGTTATTCTGTATCACATGTGTTAAGGAATTCGCAGAGTAACCCTCCAGTAGCAAGGGTGTGCACATGAAAGCGATTGAGAGTAGTTACGAATAAACCCAGCCGACACACAGATACACTGAGTTGTGTTTACTTTCAGGAAATAGTAAGGCACAGTCCAATAAACAGTCCAAGTCATACACATATAAAGCAGGAGATAGCCAAAACGACAGTCCAGGGATAATCCAATAACAAAGTCTTCTTACCAGTCGTCGTAGTCATTCACAATAAACAGTTCTTCTGGATTAGCAAGCAGTAGCATACAGAGATATCAGAGAGCAAGAACAGCAAAGAGAAACAAACCATGTTTCTAGCTCCCTCTTAAGGAGATTGGCTACAGAGCTAACCAATCAAGACACAGTATGATGCAATACAGCAGTCTTAAAGCTATATTGAGGGTTTATATATTGCCAAACCCAACAAGGTAGGTAATAATCATTTCCTAACAACATGCAAGGTTTAGACAGCTCTTACTCAAGAGAAAACTCTTATTTATTTCTAGAGAGGACACGATCCAAACCCATTCTTACCGGGACGCATCCTGTGAACACGACGGTGGACTACGGAGGAACAACCTCATTCCAGTGTAAGGTGAGGAGTGACGTGAAACCGGTGATCCAGTGGCTGAAGAGAGTGGAGTATGGCACGGAGAGCAGATACAATTCCACCATCGATGTCGGGGGGCAGAAGTTTGTGGTGCTGCCCACTGGAGATGTTTGGTCTCGTCCGGATGGCTCCTACCTGAACAAACTTATGATCGCACGCGCCAAGGAAGAAGATGCTGGCATGTACATTTGCCTGGGGGCAAACACCATGGGTTACAGCTTCCGAAGTGCATTTCTTACCGTGTTACCAGGTGAGATGTTTCCATCAATCTATTGACCGTTGAGTTTTCCTTTAATGTAGATCAGGGTGTCAAACTTGATTTATTCGCAGGCCGGATCAGCATTGTAGTTGTCCTCCAGGGGCCGGGGGCGGGTGGGGGGAGTGGGCAGGCATGTGAGTGTGCAGGCACTGCCCTCACCATCCTGGCTGCCTCCTGTGCACATGCATGGCTGCCGGGATGGGGTGGCCGAAGTGACGCAGGCCAGCCCCTTACCATTTCCAGGATGGCCATGCAGACTGGATCCGACCACATTGTGGGCTGGATCGAGCCCACAGGCCTTGAGTTTGACACCTTGATGTAGTTATTTGTTAAGTTTGCTTTCTTAAGCTCAGGGCTGTTGTGTTTGTAACTGAATTTTGAGCTCTCAGCGTATAATCACCCGTATCCAAATCAACTTCACTCAAGTCAACGTTGGCTAACGTTTCCACCGGCTAATATTGAGGTCGGCTAAAGGCAGCTAAATTTTCAGCTGCCATAATTATCCTGGAAAATGCTTCTTACCAAACCTTGGACTGGGAAATAGGAAATATTTTTTCATCTCCTGTAGAACAGGAATTGGAAACTCCTCATCATTTGAGACGAGCAGATCAAGCTAAGGCTGGTCCATCTCAGTATCTACCCTCTGGAATGATCTACCCCCAGAGATACGAGTGATCCCAGACCTCCTGACTTTTCGTCGGGCCCTAAAAACTTACTTTTTTCAGTTAGCCGGGCTGGCCTGATTCCATGTTGGTTTTAACGTTTGATACTGATTTTTAATTGAAATGTTTTAAATTATGGGCCAAATTTTCATTTAATTATTTTTAAAAATTATTTTAACTTTTGTGTATAAATGTTTTTATTTTGGCTGTTCACCGCCCTGAGTCCAAAAGGAGAAAGGCGGTATACAAATCTAATAAAAGATAAAGATAAAAAGAAAAAGAAAAAGAAAACTATGGGGAGGTGGACGTGCCCAGCCGCTAACTGTTTTACGTGCAAATTTTTATAACAAATGCTCAAATCACTGTCTGAAAAGGAAGGTCCTTCTTGTATTTGCAAGACACACTTTTTTATAAGTTATTTCAAGTTGAAATTTGCAGAGATTGTCCTTTAATTATCTTTGGGAGTCAATCCCATTTTATTAGTCCCAACGATTAATACTTGGCTGGATTTTTATCCTAACAAATCTGATCCTAGATGTGTCCCACAAAGCTTAGCACATGAAAACAAAAGCATTGCTTTTATTCAACACATGGGGGACAAAAGCCATGTTTTGGAGTGCAAATCAACTTTGTTGTCTACACACAACCTTCTGCCCAGACCAAAACGAGTCATTGAGAAGGTTCTAGCAATGGATTATCAGGAGTCCTTGGTGCTCTCAGCTTGGTGGCTTTTCTTGAAGATGTTTCATTACCCAAACTGAATAACATCATCAGGACCCCTCATTTCAATCCTGAACTATATTATCCGTTACGATGATCACCAGGGGTCACCACATGACCAGTTTAAGCCTTACTGGGACTCCTCAGAGGTGGTAGCCAGGCATTATTCTGGGGAGTTCAAACCAGAATACTAGAAATTGAACTAATTAACCTTCAAGCGTTCTGTAACTTTATATATAGAGAGAGCATCAGTGCAGAAGTGATCCAGAACGTTGGATGAATTGTTGGCAAAGGCTTTGAACCTCATGGAATAACATCTGGTTATCCACCTCTGAAGACACACTATCGATGTAAAGACAGTTCCCTCCATAGATGGGGTGGGGGGAGAATATAATGGGAACATCTGTGTATCTCTGGGTTCTGAAGGGAAGGTGGATTGTATATACAAATCTGGTGACATTGGATTCTGTTTCTGCTTTGACTGGAGACCAAGGACATAGGGCCGAACTACAGATTACATGCAAGCCCCTGTCTCTGACTTTGAACAATCACCTCCATCTGGTGAAGAGAAGGTCTAGATTTGTTTGGACTGAAGAAGAGAAGGATACTTAACCTTCCTTTCCTTACCTCTTTCTTGCTCTAAATAACTCAGCCAGATGTTTTTCTTCCATAGGTTCCGAAGAGAGTATAGTTATGACAAGCAAAATATTTATAATAGCCTTGGATCAGGGGTGGTATCCTATTTAGCCATGTTTTCTAAGCCACGTGCATGCGTGCAAGCCACACGCGAGAGCAAAGCTTTTTGGTGCACAGCAAACCGGTGATAAAATTATCTGAAACCCACCTTTGCCTTGGGTATATTTAGTGGGGAGAAGTGCAAGGCAAAGAAAGGGCTAAAGGAGCTTCTCTTCTCAACTCCAAACCAGCAAATTACTGCTGTAGGTTTAGGATCCCTGTTCACGTGTAAGAGAGAGAATGTTTTCTTCTGACCTTGAAACAGGGATGAAATGCTCCCGGTTCAGACTGGATCGCCCGATCCAGTAGCGATGGCAGTTGGTGGTTCGGAGAACCGGTAGCAAAAATCTCTGTGGGCCCCCTCTCCCTGCCCATGCTCAGCTGAGACTTTGTGCTTGAGGTGGAAAAAAAATGAAACTTGGGTTTTGCTGATTAGATAGGTTTGTTTTTATAGAAATGGCTGGTATATATTACTATATAAAAGTAAAACATTGAGGGTTTTTTAAAGTAGCTTATTCTACTGCACCAAAAGGAACCGGAAGTCAATGCTTTTCTTCTTTTTCTCCTTTCCTCTTCCCCTTTTCCCTTATTTTCATTTTTTTTTCTTTGTACTTCTGTATTTTATATTTTGATAAACTGGTAAAATATTTGAATACATTCTTCTAAGTTCTTCAGTTCCATCTCAGTGTCTGCTTTGAAATGTCCGAAAGAAAGATGCCAGATAAGGGAGGCCAAACCCAGCTCACTATTCTGACATTTCCTGGCCTGGTTCTAATTCTTCTTCTCCTTTATTTGTTCTTTCTGTCATGTAGACCCCAAGACCCCAAGTCAACCGATGGCACCTTCTTCTGCCAGCAATCTCCCATGGCCTGTCATCATTGGGATCCCAGCTGGGGCTGTCTTCATCTTCGGGACGATTGTCCTCTGGCTTTGCCAAACCAAGAAGAAGCCATGTTCTCCTCCAGCTGCAACTCCAGGACACAGGACCCAGCCTCGAGACCGGGTCTGCACAGCCCAGGTCTCCGATAAAGACTGCTTGTCCTCCATAAACTATGAGGAATATGTAGCCCAGCAGCAACACTTGCTGACCCAAGGGCCCGTTCTGGCTTCCAGCGCGACTTCCAAAATGTACCCAAAGATTTATACAGACATCCACACTCACACCCATTCACACGTGGAAGGCAAGGTACACCAACACCAGCACATCCATTATCCGTGTTAAAAGGCCGCCATTTTAGAACGTTGTGACACGGAAGTCTGATTCGCTTTGGATCAGCGGAAACTGCCAGGGTGTGGGGCAAAATAACACAAGACAACACAACAAAACAGGGTGTCTTGTTCAGGGTGTGTTGTTACTGTGACCAGGAGTAATGAAGGAATTCCCAAATGGCAAAGGCCTTCCTTTAGGAGCCTGCTTTATCTTGGAGAAAAGCTGCTTCAGATGCCTGCTAACCTACAGGGTCAGAAGATGATCCAAGCCAACCCCGTTCTTCTTCAAGCAAGCAGCACAACGCCAAAGTGCCAACGCCCAAAGGGAAGCCTTGGAGTGGCCTTACCAAGAAGATGGATGGATGAGTGTGTGGGGGTTGCGTGTGTGCGTGTGTGTGTGTGTTTGTGGGGCGGTGCGTTTCAAAGTTGTGAAGCCAAGAAAGGCTGCCTTATAGTTAGCAATAACCAAACTCCTCATTCTCTAGAAAGCCCTTCCTGCAAAACCATGGAAACCTTCCCTTGGCCCCCTCCCTCCCCAAAACGAAGAACAATATATGGCTCACTTTTATATTTATATTTAATTATGATCAAGCTAAATTGATAAATGGTGATGATGAACTGGAACTGCTGACTTTTTTTTAGAATTTAGGGTCAGGGTGGCCTTCAGGGATATTATGGGGGGGTTCACAAAAGCCAAGATGGAAGCCTTCAATAGGGATGGGCTTTGGTCTCCTGCTTGAGGCCATCGTGTCAATGAAGGCCGACATCTTGGGGTTTTTGAGCTCCTCTGCGTCATCCCCCACCAGCCTCGTATTCTTCCCTTACCTGAGGTGTAAATCCGATTTTCATGGATTATATCAGAAAAGCCTCTTCGTGACAACACAAATAAGCTGAAGTGTCTCGAAACAAACGGAATTTCCTCTGTTTCTCAGGAACAAATTTATTTCTGTAGTACGACTTGCAGGTTGAGAGAGAAAGAGAGAGAGAGAGACACGGAAGAGGGGATCCATCTTGCTAATTTGTGCATATTTCACTTCAGTTCTGAGGGGAGAAACAGGGAAAATGTGACCGTATTAAAATGGAGTCGAGGCAGATTCAGTAAAAAGAAATTAAAAAAAAAGAACATAAACTTTAAAAAAAATTCTATATAGAGTTTAAGCGCAAATCATGTATATTTAATTTATTTTGTAAAATGTATATTTTCTTGCAAAGTAAGCATTTCTATCCCTATCTTTGACCGTGGTTTATTTTACCCCCAGATTGCTGTGAATGGCAGGCTCTAAAAGATGAGGAAAATAATTTTTAATAGGGTCCTGTGTTTGCAGCCCAAACTATAATGGGGCCCGTGATGTTAGCATCCTTCAAGGGATAAAACATCTGGTGACATCTGGATGTGAGCTCTGCCCCTTTTATATTTGCAGGCATTATTGTGATACAAGTACACAAAGGGAGAGCTTAATATCGTGTCACAGTGCATGGTTTATCCTTCTGAAGTCACCAGAATTAGAAATGGGCGCCTCTAGGCTATGGCTCATCATTTTCTAGGCAGTCCTCTTGTTGGTTCAGCAAAAGTTGGGGTTCTTGTTTTCCATTGCTTGTTTTCTAGGCTGATCAACAAGTAAGCAGGGCTCTGACACTGAAACAAGAGGGACTTTTAAATGAAATAACCCTATGCTGGCATATGGCAGAACCAAATATGAATGAAAATTTCAGTGCCAAGGTAATAACTGATGCCAAAGGATTTCACCCACGAGATTTCAGCTATTCAATGTTTCACACTGAAGAATATCAAATTAAGATGAATATCAAGAATTCATCTTAATCAAGATGAAGAATACTATTGTTGTATTCTATTGTTTTCATCTCTGGTGCTTTTTTCGAGAGGCAGCTGGATTTTTTTGGTTTTTCTTCAAAGATGTTTCGCTTCTCATCCAAGAAGCTTCTTCAGCTCTGGGTGAATGGTGGGGAATTTGAAGGATTTATATTCCTTGCAGACAGCTGGTCATTTGCATCCTTTTTGAGGGAAGCAACCTCCAAGTGCTTCAATGACTCGCTAAAAGGATGCAAATGACCAGCTGTCTGCAAGGAGTATAAATCCTTCCATTCCCCACCATCCATTCAGAGCCGAAGAAGCTTCTCGGATGAGAAGCGAAACGTCTTCAAAAGAAAAAACAAGGAAGTTCAGTTGCCTCTTGAAAAAGCACCTTTGGGACAACCATGGCCTGGATGACTGAGAATCTCTACAGACTTTCATCACTGGAGGTTTTCAAGAAGAGACTGGACAACAGCTTATCTGGAATTGTATAGGATCTCCTCCCTTAAGCAGGGGGGTGGACTAGAAGGCCTCCAAGGTCCCTTCAAGGCTAATGTTTTATGTTCCATGACTGCAGATACTATGTTTTTCAAAATCTACTCCTACTTTGTTGGAGAAACCTAAATTTTATGGTATATGAGGAATACAACATCCATTAAATTAAATGCTGCTGTGCAGAATTCCTACCTGATAGATATGCAGGGAGGCAAAAAATGCCATCCAATTCTCATCTCTTTCCAAGTAGCACTTCAACTGCCTTTTCAGAAGTATTTTATTGCTGGGGAAATAGGATTTCCTCCAGATGGCATTTCAATTTGGGGTCTGCTTTTAAGGGATTTTCCGAGAGTCTTTTACAATCCTAGTGCTGGAGAATTTAATTCCAGTCCAGAAGCGCAGGGCAGTGGATTATGGGTTGTGATCAAAGTATTTTGCATATACGCCTCCTGAAAGTCTTTTAGGCTATTAGGGTTGACAACTTAAAGTTCATATGGAAAAAGCACCAAAACATGGGAGAACAGAGGTGCACCCAGATGTTCATAACAAGATCAGAAATATAAGAATAAATGAGCATTAAATTGTTAGCTGTTCAGAGCAATCCACTAAAAGTAATGAAAGTAACAACTATGCAATTTTTGTTAACGTCTACGGAACCCTGATGAAGGTGTGGTTGGTTGATGGAATAATAAATAAATTTTATTCACACGCTGCCTTATCAAGTCTTTATGCCTTTCTAAGTGATCGCCTGAGTTAACGGTGATTTTAAAATTGGTCTTTTCTGAATTATTGCCAGGCAGTCATTTATGGAAATTTTTCTTAGCTCTAAGGATGGTCTAAATTACAACATGCTTATTCCAAGAAGGTTGAATAAAAATCAACATTTCTGCTTTGAAAGGGAGAAACTCGATTGAAAACTTACTCCAGAGGGTTTACAAAAAAAGGAAAGCTTGTTGGAGAACTTGGCAAGATTTTGAGAAGGAAGGAAGGAAGGAAGGAAGGAAGGAAGGAAGGAAGGAAAGAGGAGGAGGGGAAGGAGGAGAAGGAGAAGAAGAAGAAGAGGAGGAAGAAGAATGTAAGAACATACTGTGTTCATGTTTCTATAACCTTATCATAGTTATAATGGATAAAGAAACCTCTTAGATAATCTTAATCTTGGTGTCATAGCTTAATTTCTGGGCTGCAAAAATTGAACTGGCCACTGGGTGGCAGGAGCCCTGCACATAAACTTATTATCTCTTTCCTGCCATCTTATGCTCACTTAGATTTTTGCAGCTTGGATAAGGATGCCCTCTACTGGATGTAGAAATATAGCCTTGATTATTGGTACCCTCAGTTAAATAGTTGTTTCTTGACTAACAATCTATTTTTAGTCCATGGTTTGATCTATTGTTCAAATCAAGAAAATGGTTAAATTTATCAGTCAACCAAGTTTAAACATATTGTAGGAACACAGCCTGTAAATATTTTGGAGTGCCAGTTTTTATTTCCATGTATCTTCTCTTATTCAAAATTGAGCATCTCTAAGAGGGGAAGAGTCCCAGAACACTTCGATTCGCTGTTCTGTTTTAATAATTCCATACTACCTTAATTCCATCAAGGTTTGCAGAAGAGGATTCTCTATTTTGAAGGGAGTCATAAAAAAAAAGAAAAATCAGGTCAAGGTCTCAGTGGCCACCAAGGATGCCTGTTTTCCAGAGCTTATAATTTAGCCAATTGGGGCAGCAAATAGTCCTAAATTAATTCTGAGGACGAATTTCATCCTTCCGTACTCCTTGCATGGAGCGTGGTCGTCTGCATTCTTGCTCAGAAATAGCCCCATAATTCTGAGCAAAACAAAAAGTGAATTTATCATTGGTTTTGCAGATGTTGGGTGCTCCATTCTTATTCCTGAGCTACCAGGGAATGCATTTCATTGAATGAAACTGAAATGCAGGATTAGAGCTGATCTTCTCCACACATAGATTGTGTCCTTGAAATTGTTGGCTTTTTCCCTTTGGAGATTGGCTCCAGAAATGACAAGAATGTCTACAGAGTTGACTAAGAATTCTATCCTTCCTTTTCTGGCATAACAGTATAATTGGTCTGGTCACTTGCTCACCAGAAGTGACAAAACAAGACAACACTTATGCCATCATTTATTTTAACAGCATACAACTGTTTTACAGACCCAGAAAACTGTTAAAAGTTGGTGGCATCTGTAATGGAGATAAGAATTTGAGCTACAGTTGAGCTACAAAAGTAGCATTAGAGCCAAATCAAGCTTCAGTCATAAATTCCTTGTTAATAGGGCCTGGATCGTAAAAATGAACTTAGTGTCTATGCCTGAGTGTCTCTTAAGTTTGTTTTGACAATCCTGTATTTGAGGTAAGAGCTTTATTGAAGAATTGAAAATTAAAAGAAAATGTGAAGTAACTGAATTGTGCAATTTATTAAAGACATAATAGAAAATCAAAAGGAATGGAAATACGGTTATAAAGAAAAGATGGCGTTGATTTCTGTATGCAGTTTATACCATTATTAAAATGTTATTGTGGCACCATTTAAAATTAATGACTGGAATCAGGAGATTCTCGGGGGCAGGATGGTTAAAAAAGTCAAAATGGCTGCTACAACTTCACAACGGCTGCTACAACTTTACAAGGGATCTCCTACCAGTGTTTTACATCACACAAGTGATCTCATGTGGTTAAACGAAGTAAAGGATTTAACGCTTTAGAATCCATCAGGTTACTCATTGTGTGTTCTGGAGTGGAAGAATTTTGGCAATTCACACAAATAGAATGTGGTTGTAACTTTGTGTAGTAACAGATACTCACAGCCTTTTAAAAATATGGGCTGGGGGGTAGGGAGAGTGAAGGAAGGGGTTTCTAGTCCAGAAACAATGTCTTTATTCCTTGCTCACTTTCTCAAACTAAATAAGGATATGGCTTCTTGTTTTGGAAGCATGAAGAACGTTTAATCCATCTTGTGTTACTGGCAACAACATGGAAATGTTGCCACGCTTGCGATTTTTTCCCTAACCTTCCATACCATCTTCTGTCTTAAGACTTGGGCCCGTTTCTCTTCCAAGCCCAAATAAGATCTGCTGCCACCTGCTTTGCAAGTAAGAAGGAAACAAGCACCTTAGGAAGATGGAAGGCGGGGTAGATTCCAAGCACTGACTGACAGAATTGAACAGAAATTGAGGACATGCATTGATCGTTGTCTGCACTTCAGAGCCAACCCTTCACTGTAGACTGTAGACACTGTTGTTTGGTTATACACATAGACACCAACAACTTCTCAGCAGTCCCAAAGGTGCTTTTTCAGGAGGCAACTGGACTTCCTTGTTTTTCGTGTTTTTTTTTTTAAAGACATTTGGCTTCTCATCCAAGATGCTTCTTCAGCTCTGACAGGGTAGTAGGGAATGGAAGAATGATAGGATAGCCTGTCAGGACTGAAGAAGCTTCTTGGATGAGAAGGGAAACTTCTTCAAAAGAAAAAACAAGGAAGTCTCAGTTGCTTCCTGAAAAAAACACCTTTGGGACAACCGTGACTTGGATGACCGAGAATCTCTACAAACTTCTGAGCAGCTTTTTTGGTCATTTGCCGATCTTGAGTCCATGAATTTAATAGCACCAAAGCTGCAGAACTGTAAATAAGAAAGGCAGCTGATTAATAATGATTGGTTTTCAGTGAATTACAAGACACCGTCCCAAAACCCTGAGCTAAGACATCCGTTTCACATCCATTCAAATGAGACAAGACTTCCTATAATAAGGTTTACTTGACTGGGCAAACATCAAACACCTCTAATGTTCCCTTGATGTACTCAAAACATGTTTGTTGAGTTACTCGAAAGAGTTGTATGTTATTCTCACCCTGAACGGCGGAAGAGGTCACAAAAAATCATTTGGTCCAAAGTGCAGGAAAACCCAAACCATGATTGGCCCTAAAGGAACTGGGCAGCAGCTTATGGCAAAGAGGCCACTGTGTGGTGACATTTCCCCATTGGGTCAACAGCGTCTCCTGTTTCCAGGATCGATACTTCCGATGCTCAGAGTGGAAGTGCCAGAAGGTAAGAGGCTTTGGTTCAGCCAGTTCCTCTTACAAGAACTGGAAATGAAGTCACTGGGCAGGAATGTCTTTGAGAAGGGCAAAGAGTCAAGGCCAGAACTGTTTTAACACACATGCACACCTCCAAAAGTGAAAGTAAGTTCCTCCCTCCCTCCCTCCCTTTCCTATCTTTCTGATGGAACCTTGGTGCTTACTCAGCTTCTTTGTTTTCTTGCAGACATTTCATTACCCAACTAGGTAACATCATCAGTGCTAGAAGAGAGTTGAGTTGTTCTCTGAGGGCTGATGAGGTTACCTAGTTTGGGTCATGAAACATCTGCAAGAAAAAAAAGCAAGCTTAGAAGACACTAACAACCCCTCATTTCAACCCCAGGCTGCAAATATTCTCTTTTATTGGTCCTCTCCCTTCCTCCCTCCCTCCATCCCCTCTTTCTTTCTTTCTTTCTTTCTTTCTTTCTTTTCTTTTCTTTTCTTTTCTTTTCTTTTCTTTTCTTTTCTTTTCTTTCTTTTCTTGTTTCCTCCCTCCTTCCTCCCTCCCTCCCTCCTTTCTTCCTTCCTTCCTTCCTTCCTTCCTTCCTTCCTTCCTTCCTTCCCTTTTGCCTTTCTTTTTTCCTTCCTTCCTTCCTTTCTTCCTTCCTTCCTTCCTTCCTTCCTTCCTTCCTTCCTTCCTTCCTTCCTTCCTTCCTTCCTTCCTTCCCTTTTGCCTTTCTTTTTTCTTGGCATTTGCAAAGTAGCTGCGGGAGGATTTGATTCAAAGCTGAAAAGGGGGAAAAAATCTATCTGTAGTCATTTAAGAATCGACACCAACCTGACAGCACATCCTCAGTCAATAATCATTATTGAAACTGACAAAAGGATCCCTTTCTAAAGATGTCACAAATAGCACTGAAAGCCGTAGAAGGGACACAGCATTGTACGAAGGAAGCCACAACTGACACCCATTAGCAAGTTTTGAAAAAACCCTGGTGGCTTAAAGTTAATCATCGCCATCATTGCAAGATGTTTACGAGTGTGAGAGAATTTGTTCCACTCTGAAGGGGAAAAAAATATGGAATTATGTGTGGTGTTCTCTTGTTTGCACTACCCAGGCACAATTCCTTGTTTTATATATTTTTTCTCCTCTTCTTGGAAGACGTCCAACTCTGAAGTAAATGGAATTGGAGAGTCTTAAGGAAGTGGATGCAGTGTGGGGTTTCTGTGAATGGAACTCCACCTGAGTCCCATTCAGGCTTAATAGCAGTCACTTAAACCAGGCTTAATAGCAGGCACTGTGAGAGGCATCTTGGAGTCTTAAGTGGACAACCAGTTAAAGAGGAGCCAGCCGTGTGCAGCGGCAGCCAAAAGAGCCAATGCAATCCTAAATTGCATGAACAGAGGGATGCAATCAAGATCAAGTGAGGTACTACTACTAGTCTATAAAGCCTTAGTAAGGCCACACCTAGAATCCTGCATCCAGTTTTGGTCACCACACTATAAAAATGATGTTGAGACTCTAGAAAGAGTGCAGAGAAGAGCAAGAAATATGATTAGGGGACTGGAGGCTACAACATACGATGAACAGTTGCAGGAACGGGTATGTCTAGTCTAGTGAAGAGAAGGACCAGGGGAGACATGATAGCAATGTTCCAATATTTGAGGAGCTGCCATGGGGGGGGGGGGGGTCAAGCTGTTTTCCAAAGCACCCGAAGGCCAGACAAGGAATAACGGATGGAAACTGACCAAGGAGAGATTCAACCTGGAAATAAGGAGGAATTTTCTGACAGTGAGGACAATCAACCAATGGATCAAAAGTTGCCTTCAGAAGTGATGGGAGTTTCATCACTGGAAGCTTTCAAGAAGAGACTGGACAGAAATGGTGTACAGTCTACTGCTTGGGTGTGTGGGTTGGACTAGCTGACCTCCAAGGTCCCTTCCAACTCTGTTCCTCTGTTAAAATATTCAGAATCTAGACTACTGTTAGATACAAGATTCCCCCAATCACCATCTCCTAATCATAGATTTTTTTAAAAAACCCAACTCATGACAATTGCGCAGGGGAGGGACAGTTCCTATCATCCGACACAACGGGAGATAGTGCTCCCTCACCTAATCCTCCTCACTCAATTATCTCAGATTTGTGGAATCCTACGTGCAACTCCACCAGAGACCCTAAAATTTCTTCTGAAGGTTGCCAAGTGGCGTCTCACGCTCTTCTGAAGCTCGGTCAAGTTTTTCAATGAATGTCAAGAACGCAGACCATTCCTGCCGCCCCCACCCTGCTCCCATTCCTTGCATAACTGATGCAAATATGTAGATGCATGCAAATATTCCCTCTTTGGGCCAGACGTGGAAGGTTAGAGTGGCTTTGATCTCGGGTCTCAGAAGACGGACTTCAAACCAGAGGGTTCAATTACCCTGATAGGTGGCTGCATTGATTGGATTAGAGCATTAGTGGAAACTTGTATGGCTTTTCCTGCCATTACTTTTGTTATTTATAGGGCTTTGAAAGAAATTTCTGTTCCACAAATTAGCTCTGTCCAAGGGCCCTTGAAAATTGAAATGGGGCTTATTTCAAAGCCAAAGAATGATGGTTTCAATGTATTTTACAGCCTTTCCCATGATGGATGACCTTTTTCGATTACTTCTCAAGTTGCTGCAGACAATGCTTGTCTGTCTACCTTCCACAAGCCGGCTAAAACAACAATAACAACATTTTGAGAGTTCTCCTGTAAACCCGGAGCAAGGGGCCAATCAGAAGTCTAGGGCAGCATGGCCCATGGGGCTAGGACCACCTCAGAAGACCAAAACTAATGTGCAGGTTCTCCTCCTGCTACAATAAGTGCTTCTTTTTAAAATTGTATTGCAATTTATTTTTTTTAAATTGGAATAAGGTACTTTCTGCATTGGCTTAATACAACTTCCCTTTCGGCTCTTGGATGGATGGTTTGAAGATAGTCCTGCAGACTTTTTTCTAATCTCCATGATGCCTGTCTGAAATAAGGCACAGAAGACGATGTCAAAAAATTATTCTGGTGAATTCCTTGAAGGGTGAAACTTGGCCGAATTAGTGTCTTCTAATGGCCACATCCCAACTGTTTTCCTCACCTAAGGTCCAACGAACTTGTAGACAAACCAGCAAATAATCCTGCAAGATTAAGAGCCGTGGTGGTGCAGTGGTTACGAGTGCAGTAGTTCAGGCTACTTCTGCTGACTGCTGGCTGCCTGCAATTTGGCGGTTCGAATTTCACCAGGCTCAAGGATGACTCAGCCTTCCATCCTTCCGAGGTCGGTAAAATGAGGACCCAGATTGGAGGCCAAGAGGCTGACACTGTAAACTGCTTAGAGAGGGCTGTAAAGGACTATGAAGCAGTATATAAGTCTAACTGCTATTGCTCGCTCTTCCTTCCTTCCTTCCTTCCTTCCTTCCTTCCTTCCTGTTAGAATGCAGTATTGCGGCTAATTCTGCCAGTTGGCTCAAGGTTGACTCAGCCTTCCATCCTTCCGAAGTGGGTCAAATGAGGACCCAGATTGTTGGGGGTGAAATGCTGACTCTGTAAACTGCTTAGAGAGGGCTGGAAAGCACTGTGAAGTGGTGTATAAGTCAAAGTGCTTTTGTTATTCAAAGATGAACCACAACTGTAGGTGTAGAGTTCAGGTTGGGCTGCCATTCACATGTCTCCCTGACCACAATGCCACAGGAGGTCCCTTTCTTCTGAAGGACCACCAAGTAGCACCTACAAATGAAACACAAAGGAAAACATTAAGCCACATTACACCCAGAAATAAAGAGGGAGGGAACAAATTCCCAGCTGGGCTGGAAGCCCAGCAGAGCTCCAAATCCATGGAGGCTTTGTAACTAAACATAAACTCCACAAAGCACCAGGCAATTTTGCTCCTCATTTGTTTAGGTAGCAGTGAGGAGGATGTTCACCAAGCATCCCGTCTTTATTTCAAGTTGACCATTTGCACAGCCGTTCGTTTCTTACAAGCTCAACCATTTTATGGTGGTCTCTGTTATCTTTGATGGGGCTTTGGATCTGGTCCTAATTGGTCAACATTTCCCCGTTCTTTCAAGGTAGATTAATTCTCTTCACTCCCTTTTATCTCGGCCTCAATAACTTAAGGTCATGTTTCTGCACTGCCCTGTTAGGTAGAGATCCTTCCTCGCCCAGCTTTCTCTCTCTCTCTCTCTCTCTCTTCTTGAGTAGCCTCTACAAGTGGGGTCTTGAGTGTCAGCTGCATTCACTCCTTTGAAATTTGATTTGTCCCGTTGGTCTCAGGGCCTGACTATAGGCGGAAACTTTCATGTGACTATCGCAACTGGTAACCGTGTGTATTTGAAGAATGTGGTGTAACAGAGCCTGCCGGATTGTAGACAGCCACAAGTTTCCATGGATTCCAGAGCTTTTATTGTTCATTTGTTCTTCTACCGGGGGATTCGCTTGGGAACAGGTGGGGTTCAAGTTCAAGAAGTCAGCGCTGCAGCCCTGCTCCCCAGGCAGAGAAGGAAAGACCTCTTCAAGGAGACCTCGCTGGCCACCGGACCCAGCCTGTGCATCATGGGACTCTAGGATATTATCCAAGGGCAAAAGACTGACCAGCAGCTAAGCAGGCACTGGGCCATCAGAACAGATGGGACATCCATGGAGTAGCCAAGAAACCCTGTATGTACATCAAGTGTATTTTTGAGCTGGATTCCCAGCCAAGAACAGCTGTCTACCCTTAGTTTAGATTCCTATAGTTTAGTGGGGGATCTACCAGAGCTAATCCCAACTTCAGAGCAGGTTTAAACTTTCAAAAATGTAAAAATAGCTTTTCCTGCAAGAGAAGTTTTTTTTTGACCTTCTTGAAATTTGATGTGTAGTTAAGAGGGTTTGGTTCTAAGCGGAGGTTAGAATGCCGTATTGCAGGCTAACTCTGCCCACTGCCAGCAGTTTGATCCTGGCCGGCTCAGGGTTGACTCAGCCTTCCATCTTTCCGAGGTCAGTAAAATGAGGACCCAGATTGTTGAAGGCAAGACGCTGGCTCTGTAAACCGCTCAGAGAGAACTGTCAAAAGCAGGGGTGAAATGTAAAATTTGTTACTACCGGTTCTGTGGGCGGGGCTTGGTGGTGGTGGTGGTAATGTGACTGGGTGGGCGTGGCCACCTTTTTTTTTTTTTTTTTTTTTTACTTTTCAAAGCATTTTTTCTAATGTTTTCTAATGCTTTGCCGATCAGGCAACTCAGCTGGGATCATCAGAGACTTTTCAAAGCAATTTTTTAACCACCTCTTCAGCTAAGAGGTTGCAGAAAAAAATGCTTTGAAAAGCCTCTGACGATCCCAGCTGAGCCGCGCAATCATCAGAGGCTTTTTTTTTTTACTTTTAAAAGCATTTTTTCGTGGGAAGAGGTTGTAGAAAAAATGCTTTTAAAAGTAAAAAAAAAAAAGCCTCTGATTATCGTGCAGCTCAGTTGGGCTTGGGGGTGGGGGGTGGGGCAGGGATTTTTGCTACCGGTTCTCCAAACCACCCGCCGCCATTGCTACCAGATTGGGCGATTTGGTCCAAACCGGGAGCATTTCACCCCTGGTCTAAAGCAGTGTAAAGCGTTATATGCAGTAAGTTTAAGTGCTGTTGCTATCTTCTTTGGTTCCCTCAGCATCTTCTGGCAGAAAAGCAGAAAACTCTGCTTCTCTTTGGAGATAATCCAGATCAGAAGAAGGATGGCTGTGCAACCAACAATCCAGAGAAATTGTAGGACATTCACTGGGAGGGTTGGAGGTCGGCAGTTGGGGGGTTCGAATCCCTAGTATGGGTCTCCTGCGTGAGCAGGGGGTTGGACTAGATGACCTCCAAGCTCCCTTCCAACTCTGTTACTGTTACACGGGGATTTATTTTTATTTATTTATTTTATTTTTAAATTTATATACTGCCCTTCTCCCTGAGGACTCAGGGCGGTGTACAGCCAGAATTAAAAAAACATAAAATACAAATATTAAAAAACAATTAAAATAAATATAAATTTGGCCCAAAATTAAAAATACAAACCAATTAAAACATTTAAAATTTCTTCTTAAGCCAGCCCGGCTTGCTGGAAAAAGTGGGTTTTAAGGGCACGGCGGAAGGCGCTGAGGTCTTGGATTCTCCTTATCTCTGGCGGCAACTGGTTCCAGAGGGTAGGTGCCCCCACAGAGAAGGCCCTCCCCCTGGGGGTCACCAGCCTGCATTGATTGGCTGATGGCACCCTGAGGAGGCCCTCTCTGTGGGAGCGCACGGGTTGCTGGGAGGTCGTCGGTAGCAGCAGGCAGTCTCGAAGATAGCTAGGCCCTATGCCATGGAGCGCTTTGAAGGTGAGAACCAACACCTTGAAGCGCACCCGGAAGACCACCGGGAGCCAGTGCAGCTCGCGCAGGAGCGGTGTTACATGGGAGCGCCATGCTGCTCCCGTCACTACCCACGCTGCTGCGTTCTGGACCAGTTGGAGCCTCCGGGTGCTCTTCAAGGGGAGCCCCATGTAGAGAGCGTTGCAGTAGTCAAGGCGAGAGGTGACGAGGGCATGAGTGACTGTGCACAGGGAATCCCGATCGAGAAAGGGCCGCAACTGGCGAATCAAGCGAACCTGACAAAAGGTCCCCCTGGTTACAGCCATCAGATGTTCCTCCAAAGACAGCTGCCTATCCAGGAGGACTCCCAGATTGCGAGCCCTTTCTGTGGGGGCCAAAGACTCGCCCCGATAGTCAGTGATGGGATGTGTTTACAGGTTCATTTAGTGACCATTCAAACTTAACAACAGCACTGAAAAAAGTGACTGAGGGCCGTTTTTAAAAAAAAGTTTTTATTAAAGATAAACAAACAAAAACATACATACATACAATACACAACATAAACAAACTATACATTAAAATCAAGTCTTACAACTTGAGCCTTAAGAGAAAAGAAAATTACTTCGGTATTTTATATTTCTCTATATATATATCTACATCCTTCATTATATAACAATATTTTAAGATTATTTCTTAATTTTGGTTTCCTTTGTTGGTATTCCCTTCCTGTCCTATTTGATTATTTCTTATTTCGTTTTCCTTTTCTCTAGCCAATTGTACCATCGTTGCCAAACTAGATAGTACTCTGTGTCTTCCTTATCCTGTATTTCTTTGGTAAGCCTGTCCATCTCTGCACATTCCATTACTTTTTGTATTATTTTATCCTCTAATGGCATATCTTCCAATTTCCACATTTGTGCGAACTTGATTCTTGCAGCTGTCAGAATATGGATTTTCCAAAAAATTTTTGCCTTTTGGCATGATCACCACATGTGATAGAACATCCCTCTATGTGATCTACATTTCCAACAGTCCTGACTTAGGGCCGTTTTTTACAGTTACAACCTTTGTAGCCTTCTCAGAATCATGTGATCAAAATTCAGATGCTTGGCAAACGGGTTCATATTTCTGACTGCTGCTGTGTCCCAAGGTCAGGTGAACAAAAGCAAAGAGAAAAAGGTAAAGACTTCCCTATCCAGTTGTGTCTGCCTCTAGAGTGCTCATCTCTGTTTTTTAGTTGAGGGAGCCAGCATTGTCCAAAAGCATTTCCTGTGGTCATGTGGCCAGCATGACTATACGCCAAAGCACATGGAAGGTTGTTACCTTCCCACTGCCATGGTACCTATTTATCTACTTGCATTTGCATACTTTCGAACTTCTAGGTGGGCAGGAGCTGGGGTGAGGACGGGAACTCCCTCCGTCGTGCAACGTTGGGTCTCGAACCCAGGCTGTCAGCATTCCAAGTGACAAGCTCAGCATCTTTCACCACTTAGCCACTGCACTCCTAGGTAAAAGTAAAGAACATGCATAATCGAACAATATGGATACAGCTGCTTTTTTAACTTCACAATGTTCCTTGCTAGCATTTTTCTGTTTGCAATAGTGGCGAATATCTGTAGCTCAGATGTAAGATGAGGATGAAGGTTCCTTCTCCGAGCTTGTGGGTTGGTTTCTGAACGTTTTGTTACCAGGCTGGGTAACATCTTCAGTGGAGATTAAGGGATGTCAGTGTCAGTTAAGTGTTTTTCTGTTTTGTCATACCCCTGTCGGAGCCTGAATCTGCGGAAGAGGGCAAGCCGGAGCTGAAGCTGATGGAGATCAAGGGGGCAGCTTTATTGGCTTTGGAGGAGCAGGCCGAGGCAGCCCAGGGCCCCTCAGGATTGAGACAGATTGCTAGCAGGGAGGAACAGGGGCAGGATGACCGAGAGAGGACAAGCAGTGGAAATGAGGAGCAACAGAGCTCAGGCGATGAGAAAGAAATGCCCCCTCCTGATCCCCAAGCATGGAGAGTGGAGAGAAGGCGGGAACAGCACAGGCCAACCTGATGACTCGGGAGGAGAGCACCCTGCCCCTCTTTACAAGGCACACCTGGGGACTAAGATTTAAGGAGACGCTGGGAGGGGCATTTGTAAGGAACAAATGCTGAATTCATGGAGTGTTGTGTACCATTGCCAACATTTGGCATTTCCTGAACTTCTTGCTTTATTCCTTGCTTCCTGGACTCATTGACTTATTCCCTTGCCCCATTGGATTTCTTGCTTTGTAGCTGTTGTGCTAACAGCGTTTTACTGGATTACTTGCAGCCAGAGCTGCTGGAGATGTGTGTTTGTGTGTGTGTGATCACTTTGTTCTGGGACTTGCCATAAACGTGGGAGCGTTTGGGGGAAAGTTGGATCAATAAAGGGGCGGCTTGAACTATCAGATGACTGTGTTGCCTCCGTGTCTTGTCCGGGGTCATCACCTTTCTTCTGTTATAAACAGAGGAACACCGATACTGACATCCCCTAAACTCCACTGAAGATGTTACCCGGACTGGTAATGAAACGTTTGGAAACCAACTCACAAGCTCAGAGAACAAACTTTCACCCTCATTTTTCTGCTTATTATATTTAGAAGGGACGTACAATGGACACTCATGAAACAAATTCCATGGTTTACCATGAAAATATTTCCTGAGAAGCCTCAATTTAATTATAGTCTAACCAAAGTCCTCTTGGTCTTAGTAGCTCAAAAGGGACAGTTCAAAAATAGTTTTCCTTTTTTTTTTTTTTTTACAGTACTTAAAATAAAAGTCATGGCACTCTTTGTTACCAACAATAACCAGAGTTATTCGAAACACGTCCTTTTCGTACCATTTTGGAATAGTTTCTTTTCCTAGTTTTAATAGTCTCTCTCTCTCATATTCTCTCTCTCTCTCTCTCATTCTCTCTCTCTCTTTCTCCCTCCCTCCCTCCCTCTCCCTCTCCTTCTCTCCTCTCTCTCTCTTGAAATAATCCCTGGCTAACCATAGCTGGAAAATGACATTACACTGAAAATACATTGTTATGTCTTTTTATATGGTATTGTCATTATTTGAAGTATTAACAGAAAGAGCCAAGTCCCTGATCTATGGGATTCATTAAACTTAAATGTCAATAACAGACAAAAAAAAAAAGGAAAGGAAGAATAAAGAGAAGTTAAATCTTTTTTAAACAATCTCTTTGTTGACTTTGATTCTACTCAAAGGAGCCTCTGTTTTTAAGTAGCCATCATTCTATTAGTGTCCATATGGATGCTAAAACATATGATGAATGGCTGCAGGAACTGAACTAGGCGAACAAAGAGAAGGTCTAGCGGTGATATGATAGCATCTTCCAATATGTGAGGGGCTGTCACAGAGAAGAGGGGAGGCCAACCTGTTCCCAAAAGCACTTGAAGGCAGGACAAGAAGTAACAGGTGGAAGGTTATCAAGGAGAGATTCAACCTAGAACTAGAACCTAGAACTTCCTGACAATGAGATCAATCAACCAGTGGAACAGCTTACCTCCAAAAATTATGGGTGCTCCATCACTGGAGGCTTTTAAGAAGAGACTGGACAACCATTCTCCTGGCTGAGCAAGAGGTTGGATTAGAAGACCTCTAAAGCCCCTTCCAACTCTATTATTTTGTATTTTGTGGCAGGGCACACAATCAGGCTGAGATAGCAACTTTTCTATGCTTCCTCCATTGCCGCCATCTTGAATCTGATCTACCCTTTTCCTTGGTCTTTCTACTTAAGGGCCCCCCTACTCAGGATCTCACCACTCACTGTTGCCAATCCCTGGTGATCTAATTGCAGGGCACAGGAGATCTGGAACATCTAGAAGGTTTCAAATCAGAAGAGTTCTCTTCATGCCATCTTAGGTACATGCAGTGGTGGGATTCAGCCAGTTCGCACCACTTCGGGAGAACCGGTTATTAACTTTCTGAGCAGTTTGGTGAACTGGTTGTTGGAAGAAATCATTAGGGCAGAGAACCGGTTGTTAAATTATTTGAATCCCACCACTGGGTACATGACAATCTATTCATCATAACCCCCATTCTACACAGGATGTAGGTCCAGGGGAATTACTTAACTAAATACATCAGTAGGGAAAGTTCTGAAACCAGGAAACATTTCTACATCCAAGTTTTGTTCAAACATTCTATTAATCTTCGTAATGAGAAAGTGGGGTTTGTGTTTGAACACTGAAATTATGAAAAGAAAGTTCAGTTGAGGATGGGGAAAAAGACCAGCAGAGAAAAGATTAAGGAGCTTCTGCTTAGATTTGTCCCATTTTAATTGTCCCACCAAGACCGCATATCGTTTCTTAAAAAATCGGGCCAATGCTATATATTTCTCTATAGAACAGGGGTCCCCAGCCTTGGCCACTTTAAGAGTTGTGGCCTTCAAGTCCCAGAATTCCTCAGCAAGCCAGGCTGGCTGGGGAATTCTGGGATTTGAAGTCCACAAGTCACCCCTTCTATAGAACATCTTCTTTGGCTCTCTGGAATCAGCAAGATTCCCTGAAATCCAGCAGAACATAATTTCCAAGAAAAACCCTTTTAGCATTTTGGTGTCCATCGGACACTATTTCATGAGAGGTCATAACGGTTCTGGGAATGAAGAGATGACCTTTTGAAATCACTGAGCTAATTTACAACACTGTTGATTTTTGTTTGCGTTAATCTCACTCCTTTCATCGACCAGGAGAAAATGATACGTTTTGACCCAAGGCATTTTCCAGTGTCAGTTTTTGGCCAGTGCAACTGCCCCCCCTCCCTTTTTTTTTCTTCCTGCACCTCTGGCAACAGTTGGGTTACATAAACGAGCGAAGTTGGCTTGCATTTTGAGACGAGGCAAACGAAGTGAATGGTGACTTTTATTTCACTCCCCGAGTTGTGAGTCTGCCTCACAACCACCTCTCCAAGATTTCTAAGGGGGCCCTCTCCAGATCCCATCAATCACCGTAAGATTTTGGAACAATCAAAGGATTAAGTAACCTCTGATGTGATCTTTGGAGCCTTCGCTGAAGTCAAAAAGGGATATTCATCTGCAAATCCATTTTTCAAGAACTTCTGGCTGAAGGCCGTCCCTCGGGTGTCTTCGCACAGTCCAAAGTATGACATCAAGGGTAAATTTAGCCATTTGCCATCAGTGAGGATGAAGAGAGGTTCCAACTGTGACTTTTGCCCACAGCAAAAGCTGAAAGTCTTCATTCTGCTCTCGGAAAAGGTCCAAGTGTTACCTCTTCCGAGCAAAGGAACAGGGCGGGGAGGGCAAAAAAGTCAGGATTGTGGAGGTGACAATGCAATGCAACCAAAGCTCCAGGGTTTGTTTGTTTTTTAAAATGCATGTCAGGCATGCGATGCCTGGAAGAAAGAGACAGGCCTTGACTGCACAGTCACGGCTGCCAATCTTGACTCTTTTGATCCACTTCAGACACTCCTGCAGAGGAGGAACATACTATGTGTACAGATAGTCTTTCATTTACAACTCTCCTCTGCGTTCCTTTCCTCTGTTAAGCAGGGCAGTTGTTAAGGGAATCCTCCTATTCCCTCCTAACACTGATGATGTTTCCTAGTGGGGTCATTAAATGTTCGCAAGAAAACCACCAAGCTCAGAGAGCACCAAGGACCCCAGAGTCCTCCTCCTCCTCCTCCTCCTCCTCTTCCTCCTCCTCCTCCTCCTCCTCCAACCTCACTCCCTTCTAGCATGGATGATGCTACCTAGTTGGTCACGAAATGTCTGCAAGAAAGCAATCAAGCTCAGAGAGCCCCAAGGACCCCACAGCCATTGTCCTCCTCCCCCTCCTCCCCCCACAGTCCTCCCCCTCCTCTTCTTTCTCCTCCTCCTCCTCCCTTCTAACACTGATGTTGTTCCCTAGTTGGGCCATGAAACATCTGCAAGAAAACCACCAAGCTCAGAGAATCCCAAGAACTCCGCAGTTCAACCCCGAGCTACAAATATTCATTCTCTTTTAACTCATGTATTTTCTGCTGCTGTTTCTCACCCCCTTCAATCCCTGGAGGAGAGAAATGAACGTGTGAGTCATTGTGAGTCTCAGCAGCCTTGGCCTTCCTGGAGAAGCATTCTGTTTTTCATTGCCTTGTATGCCTCTTCAAAATAATGTGATTTCTTTTGATCAGTGCAGCATTTACCTTTGATTTATGGAGTGAGGAAAGCAAAGTCTTCGTTAGCTCACCTGGTTCTGGAACCAAAGATGGGAGCTGGAAGGAAAACAACCGCTTGCTTTATCCTGCAAATGCTTGCACAAGATCTTAAACGCATGTTCACAAGGATTAATGACATGTGATCCCCCGCAGCTTCGGATACAAGTCTCACTTGTTGACTTGTGCAAATGCTTACCCAAAAAATCCTGCATTAAGAATATTTATCCCCAGATTTTCTTTTTTTACTTTAATTTGTTTTTGCAAATGAAACACAATTTTCAAGAGCTTCAAGCACCAACTTCCATCCACGGAAATAGCTATAAATTTGGAACAAAATTATTGCTTGAAAACATGGTCATGGTACCCCAGCTCCTTTTGATGGGAGCCCCTGAGAGCCAAAATCTTCTTTTCAATTTTATTTTTTACAAAAATTAAAAAAAAAATTAGCAAGTGAACAGGACCACGGGAGAGAGGGAGAGAGCAATTCTTGAAAAATTTCTGTTATCACGAGATATTGGGCATCTTAATTTTATTTACTTTTTTATTTTTATTTTTTTTAAAATGTTTTTGGAAGTACTTTTTTTAAAAAATTTAAATGTGGTTTTTAAAGTTGTAAATAACTACTTATTTTTAATGTTGAACATCTGTCACATCGTAAGAAGCTACACCCTGGTGCCTAAGACTGGCTATGACTCGCTGTAACATTTAAACCCTTCATTTAACCAAGTTATTTTTATGCTCCCAATTGCTTTGAAACAAAATCAAAACACTTTGGATGATCGTAGTATTTTATATTAACCCCCATTCACAGCCCTCTTTAGATCATGTTGCCCTAAGATCGCTTGTCAGTGAAAAATACCTCCCGTATTACCCATGGTAGTGTTTGAATGCAAATGCTGCATTCCCCAGCCCTTAGGAGAGCAGTAACAGCTTTATTTATAGTTAATAGGCCTGTCACTGCCTTTTAAACACAAATATAGCCAAAGTTGATTGAGGTCTCTTCGGATTAAATGCACTTGTCTTTTGAGTGTAATTTTGAAGGCACAAAAGTTGGAACAATTGGAACGGCATCAAGCAACATTGCTGGAATAGCTGAGCGAGGACAGTAATAGTAATTGAAGGATTGGTTCCTTCCATGACCTTGACAAGGGAAAACATGCCACACTTCATTCACAGCGAATAAAGGAAAAGGAAAATAATGGAGTGGCTATAGACAGACAGACTGGAGAGAAATTCTTACACGCCAGGCGGGAAAAATTCTTGGGTAGATCCTTGAAGGCGGCACCAGGCGTTGGCTGAAGTCACGCTGGGCTCAGAGATAGCAGCTTTCCAACCAATGGACCTCTAATCCTGATTATCCTCAACCAAGTGTGATCAGGGGCAAGTTCCAAATCCCTTCGCTACTAGTCACTCATTGGCACACTCACGCTCGTGCGCGGTGCTTCTGTGAATGCGCAGAAGCGTCTGGGTGGGTGGGCAGAGCCTCCCGTCACCGCCGCTACCGGTTCGCCTGATCCGGTGTGAACCAGTAGCAACCCACCACTGAAGTATGATCCATCACTAAGTCCTCAGGCAGAGCTGGTAAGAGCTTCTAGATTGTTCCTGGAATGGGACTCCTTGCCTGACCGTGGAAAGCTGCACAAGGAAACATCATTAGAAGGAAATACACTTTGAGGGGTCCTTGGGTCTGTTTGTAGGATACGATAGGATAGGATAGGATAGGATGGGATGGGATGGGATGGGATGGGATGGGATAGAAAATTAGAATAGAATAGAATAGGATAGGATAGGATAGGATAGGATAGGATAGGATAGGATAGGATAGGATAGAATAGAATAGAATAGAGTAGAATAGAATAGAGTAGAATAGAATAGAATAGAATAGAAAATTAGAATAGGATAGGATAGGATAGGATAGGATAGGATAGGATAGGATAGAATAGAATAGAATAGAATAGAATAGAATAGAATAGAATAGAATAGAATAGAATAGAAAATTAGAATAGGATAGGATAGGATAGAATAGAATAGAATAGAATAGAATAGAATAGAATAGAATAGAATAGAATAGAATAGAATAGAATAGAATAGAAAATTAGAATAGGATAGAATAGAATAGAATAGAATAGAATAGAATAGAATAGAATAGAATAGAATAGAATAGAATAGAATAGAATAGAATAGAATGAGCTGGGAGGGACCTTGAAGGTCTTTTAGTCCAGCTCCCTGCTCAAGCAGGAGAACCTCTACCATTTTAGATAACAGACTGTCCAGTCTCTTCTTAAAGACCTCCAGTGATGAAGCACCTATAACTTCTGGTGGCAAGCTGTTCCACTAGTTAATTGTCCTCACTGTCAGGAAATTTCTCCTTAATTCCAGATTGCTTCTCCTTGATTAGTTTCATCCATTGTTTCTTGTCCTACCTTCAGGTGCTTTGGAGAAGACCCCCCCCCACTTCTTTGGGGTAGCCCCTCAAATACTGTAACAGTGCTATCATGTCACCCATAATTCTTCTTTTCTGTAGACTGGCCAAACCCAAATCCTGCAGCCGTTCTTCGTATGTTTTAGTCTCCAGGCCTTTAATCGTCTTAGTTGCTCTTCTCTGAACTTTTTCCAAAGCCTCAACATCTTTTTTGTAATGTGGTGACCAAAATTGGTTGCAGGATTCCCAGGGTGGTAGTTCTAGGGTTTTATAAAGTCTCCGTGAGCTTGATTGTTTTCTTGCAGATGTTTCATGACCCAAACAAGGTAACATAATGGCTAGGTAACAATATCAGCACTGATGATGTTACCTACTTTGGGTGATGAAAGAAAACAACCAAGATCAGAAAGCATCAAGGAGCCTTCATTTCAATCCTGAGCTACAAAGATTCTCTTTTATTGGAAATAATACTTTTATGCACCCATTAATTGGCCCTGTTTTTTTTTTTTTATCTCAGGGATGGATCCATGTAGGTCCAGGAAGGGCCTTCACAAAGCCGACCAAGCAGCCTGGTTCCTTCACAGAGGAAAGAAGAAGCGGATGGAATTTTAAGTTCAAAGAAGTTAAATCCAAAGGTTCAAAGGAAGGAGGAACAGAAGCCATTTCTGGTGGTGAAGCTACGCAATTTAAGAATTATACAAGTTGTCCTTTTCATAAGGACAAAAGCCATGCCAATCACTTCCGGATGTAACTCAAGATGCAACCCAAAAGTGCTTCTAAAACCATCAGTTCCATGATGACTTTTGTAGCATCCCTCAAGCCTCCCTGAAATGTTGCATTTATTTGGAAAACCTCAAACATCTTTATGCCATAAAAAGCCATTGGGCATTGACTCTGGATAATTTATATTCCAACCAGATGAACGTGGAAGAAGTTCATAAGCTTCCCGTTAATAAATCTTCCTCAGATCTCCAGGACCCATGAAGGACTCAAGCTGTCTTTGGTGACAATTGCAGGAAACTCAAAGAATAAACTACCCCAGAAGAAACCCCAGAGACGAAGTTAGATTCATGAGAAACACATCATTTATATGGACACAATAGATGTGGAATTTAGTTGCAAAACTGAATTACAAATCATTTGTACAGCAATACTTACACAATCCTATCTGTCTGTCTGTTGGTCAGTCAATCTATCAATCAGTCTGCCTATATGTCTCTCTCTCTCTATCTATCTATCTATCTATCTATCTATCTATCTTCTATCTATCTTTTATTTATCTAATATCTATCAATCATTTACAGTATCTATCATCTTTCTATATCTATCATATCTCTATCTATCATATATATTCATCTATCTACTATATATCTCTCTTCTATCTATTTATCTAATCATCTATCATCTATGTATCATCTTTTTATATCTATCATCTCTATCCATCTATGTACTATTTGTCTATTATCTATCTGTCTGTCATCTATCTATCTTCTATCTATTTATCTAACATATATTTTATCTATCATCTTTCTATATCTATCATCTATCTATCATATCTATCTATCTATCTATCTATCTATCTATCTATCATCTATCTATCTATCATCTATCTATCTAACTATCTATCTATCTATCTATCTATCTATCTATCTATCTATCTATCATCTATCTAGTCTCTCTCTCTCTCTCTCTCTTCAATTACTAGAGTAACTATAGGCAACTAGAGATAGTCCTCCATTTCCCCTGTTCCCCTTCAGTCTAAAAGCAATATTCCGTTACCCGCTGCTCACCTAATTATGGTTTTCTCAATTTTCTGGGTTTACATCACACACTGAACCACAAGGCAACCACAATAGCTTTGTTTACAGACTACCATAGGCTTAAATATGGTGAACCACTCTGTGGTTCCACAGATTCTGCAAACATTGCTGCTATTCTGAGAAGGAAGCTACTGTGTGAGTAGGAGTGTTTGTGTGTATTGATATCTGTGTATAGATATGAAAGATACAGTCATGGGTGGATTTGACTGAATTCTGAGCAGGAAGTGGAAGTAGCTCTTTGGGGCATATTTCTGGCTAACCAATAAAGTAAATTTACTACAAAGTGAGCAAGACAAGACCAGGAAGCTTATTAGCTAATTTGCTGCTTGAAAATCTTGCAAAAGAGGGAGATGATGTGGCCACAGAATCTGTGCCAGTGTGTCTAAAAACAAGGCTTTGGATAAACATCAAAACTCTATTGTTCTATGTTTTCAATGACAACCAATAAAATAGATCTACTCAAACTTCATTCATATTATGGTACAGAGCACTATTTATTCCCTCCAAATGAGGCAATTGTTAGAACTCAGTCTTCCGTGTGTGTGTTTGTGTATGTGTGTTATTCTTTTAGTCTCAATTTCTTGTGTGTGTCTTATGAAGAAGAAGATAAGCTATCTTGGTCCACATCTATGGAGATTCTCGGTCATCCAAGTCATGGTTGTCCCAGAGGTGTTTTTCCAAAAGGCAACTGGACTTTCTGGATTTTTTTTTGAAGACGTTTCACTTCTCATCCAATAAGTTTTTTCAGTTCTGACTGAATGATGGAGAATAAATCCTCCCATTATAATATAAACTCCATATAAATCCTCTGTTCTCCATCTTTGAGTCAGAACCAAAGAAACTTCTGGGATGAGAACCAACATCTTCAAAGAAAGCCCAGATGTCTTTTGAAAAAGCACCTTTTGGACTATCTTGGTCCACATTCTCCTCCTCCTCCATCCATTGTTCACAAATCAATGAACTGCCAATAAAAAAAAAGTCTTACTTTAGCGGAGTCTTGTTTATTGATGGGGCCATAGGAGGAGGGCTTTGAATATGGTGTCCTTTGCTGGTGTCCACTTTGGATGACATCTCATACAATGAAAACCCAGTGAAAGAGAAGATTATGTCTGTCATATGTTGCGAGCTAATCTAGAAATCTACAATTTAAGTCACCCATCTCCATGCTGGAATATAACTGACTTCAAAACTAGAGAATGAAATTCTCTACATTGAGATTCTTTGTCCAGTTTTGTCATTCTCTTTTGACTGGACCATCCTGTTTATTTCTATCAAAGCATGGACAGAATTGCTACCCTAAGCATCAAATCAGCGCTTGGTATGAAATGAAGAATGAGTGAGCCTTAAGATATTTACCTTGTTAGGTTTCTTCGTGGAACTTTATCAATAACGAAGGGTTTGAGATCAGGGCCTTCGATAAACTCATAGGTTAATAGCAATTGGGAGTGAATATTTACTCATTGTTCTGTTTGCAGATGTTTTTCAGAACCAACCAACCAAAAAATCTATCCATGTAATGTCTTTGAGGTGTTGATCGCTCCAAAAATATTCCTCAGTAATAAATTCAACTTTAGAAGGGCTTATCAAAGAATGGGCGATTCCTTTTAGAATAGAATAACAGAGTTGGAAGGGATCTTGGAGGTCTTCTAGTCCAACCCCCTGCTTAGGCAGGAAACCCTAGACCAGACAAATGGTTATCCAACCTCTTCTTCAAAACTTCCAGTGTTGAAGCATTCACAACTTCTGGAGGCAAGTTGTTCTATTGATTAATTCTTCTAACTGTCAGGAAATTTCTCCTTAGTTCTAAGTTGCTTCTCTCCTTTATTAGTTTCCCCCCATTGCTTCTTGTCCTGCCCTCGGGTGCTTTGGAGAACAGGTTGACCCCGTCTTCTTTGTGGCAGCCTTGAGATATTGGAACACTGCTATCATGTCTCCCCTTGTCCTTCTTTTTGTTAAACTAGGCCAGGGGTCAGCAACCTGAGGCTCTGGACCTGCAGGTGGCTCTTTCACCCCTCTGCTATGGCTCCCTGATACTCAAAGCATGCATCCCAACCACCAATGTGTAACACCTGCCGGCACGCAATTTATTGAGCTTTTCAACCTCCGGTTGGCAAACCATGAATAAATCCAAGAAAAGAAAAGTTTCAGAAGAAAACAGAACGTTTAATTCAACTACATATGCTAGTTTTGTGGCTGCTCAAGAAATAGTCAGGCACGGGAAGGATTTTGTGGCTCCCGGTGTTTTCTTTTCTGTGGGAAATGGGTCCGAATGGCTCTTTGAGAGTTTAAGTTTGCAGACCCTTGAACTAGACATACCCAGTTCCTGCAACCGTTCATCGTATGCTTTAGCTTCCAGTCCCCTAATCATCTTTGTTGCTCTTCTCTGCACTCTTTCTAGAGTCTCAACTTCTTTTTTACATTGTGGCGACCAAAACTGGATGCAGGATTTCAAGTGTGGCCTTACCAAGGCCTTATATAGTGGTATTAACACTTCACGTGATCTTGCTTCTATCCCTCTGTTTATGGACCCTTCAAGAATCTGGCTTACATTGCTTAACTTGCTTTATTAATCACTTTATGATGGTTTGTGATCTCGGTTCGCCTCGACCTAACATCAGAAACTCCACATCTCCCTGCTGAAACCCCAAGGAGAAAACCGGAGTAGGCGTGCTTTCCAAATGTCAGTGTTTCAGTCTGCAAGGAGGCACATTGTTATCAGATAGTTTCCATTCAAGTCATTCAGAAAAGCTGGCGACCTTCCTTGGACTTCAAAGGAGAGGCATCAAGTGGGTATGCAGCTCAGGGAACCGAGCCTCCCGTTTAGTGCCTGTGTGTTTTTCAGATGCCCCTGCCAAGGGTTAAAATGTTTACATACCCTCTGAATTTAAATGGCCCGTTACATGTCAAATGCCAATGGGAAAGACAGCTGGAGTATCTAAACTGAGTGCTTTGATCTTACTATCTGTAGAAAGAGGTCATTTGGTTTGCCCAAGAACCACAGACATTTAGATGACCAATGTCCAGCTCATGCAAGTATAAAACTGACTACATTTCTATTTCTATTAACCCGTTTAGACGTAACACCTACTAAATACTAATGTTATGCATTTCCTTTTGCTAACCCCTTCTGTGTCAGGATCAACACTAAACATGCTTGTGAATAACCCTTTGCAGAAAGTTGAGCAGTGTGGCCGGATGGTGTGTTTTGCTACAAGTCGGGCTTGGAGTATTTCCGAAGCAGGAAGATAACGGTGATTGGGACTTTGGGTTGACGGGTGAAGGAGGCTGAGTTGTGTAGAAACTAAACTGTAGTCCTGTCATGGGGTTGAAGTCAGGAGATTTAAACTCAGTGAGTCCAAAGCAAGAAATAATCAATATATTGTGCAGAGAGAAGCTGTAATTCCCCTTGGGAAAAAGAGATGAAAGAGGAAGCCATCAAAGGCATTCTTCAAAGAACCAGGTAGTCCTACCTCAACTTGGGCTGAGGGTGCCAGAGGCAACAGGACAGTTTTGAGATAAGGAGCCAGGAAAATTAGGAGAAATTGCTCAGGGGTTTTGGGTCACGTGGTTCTATTATCTTCCGCAACTTTGAGATGGCTATAAAGATGATTTTCTTCTCTCTTGAGTACATTAATGCGGATAATGAAATCAGTAACACATTTTAATGCAATGTCTCAGGCTTATGTTTGAAGAACTGTGGACATTATGATTTTTCAATGCAAGCTGAATTGGAAGAGATGACAGAGAGATAACCTTGCGTAACCCCATTTTGGGAGCAAAATGTTAATTGAGCTTTGATGAAGGTGAATTTTGTTCATCAAGAAATGTGCCATAGACTTTGTAGCAAGGACAAAGGGAGACCTTCTATGAGGAGAGACATGAGTGGTAGAACATAACCTTCCCCATAATCAACTCCGGAAAAACTTAAAGAGGACTCTGCCATCCAGAGAGGACCTCTTGGCCTCCCCGCCCTCCAGAGGCAGGCGCCTAGTTATGCAGACCAGGATTCTAGGTCTTATCAGGGACATGAGACAAGGGCGGTCCTACGACTGTTATTTTTCTCCATATTTCTGAATCAGATTAAGGGAATCGAGTGACCAGTTCCACTCCCTCTGTGAGTAAGGAGGCGCAAATAAACAGACACATCTGTGTGTTGCTCTTGAGCTTCAAAACCTATGAAGAACAGTGAAAGGAACTGAGTAGGTCTAGTTAATGAAAAGAAGGACTGAGGGGGGTATGTGTGTGATATGACAGCAGTGTTCGGATATCGAAGGGGCTGCCACAAAGATGGGGAGTGGGGTCAAAGCACTTGAAGGCAGGACAAGACGCAACGGGTGGAAAGTAACCAAGGAGAGAAGCAACCAAGAACTAAGAAGAAACTTCCTGACAGTGAGAACAATTGACCAGTGGAACAGAAGTTGCCTTCAGAAGTTGTAGGTGCTCCATCACTGGAGGTTTTTTTTAAAGAAAAGACTGGGCAACCACTTGTCTGAAATGGTAGAACAGGGGGTGATTGAGTCTGATTGAACAGGGGGTTGGAGTAGAAGACCTCCAAGGTCCCTCCAGTCCCCCCAGTTGCATTATCCTTTTAGTCTGCTTCATGGCAGCTTTCCTGGTTCTGAGAAGAAGACACTCTGGGATTTGTGAAAAGGGGAGATTTTGATCAATGGTTCGTCCATAAGGCAAGCTGAGACCAGCTTCCTAACTGACCAACTGTTGGTACCTCAGCAGAAAGGAAAACATTAATCAATATTGCCTTGGCTGTTCTCAGAAAATGAAGAAGCTGCTTAGTGCTGGGTGGGAGACCCCCTTAGTTTGGGGAGTGGGCTGGAAGCAAGTCTGAGATGTTGGGAAAGGATTTTGTAAGAAGGCAGGGCCAACGATGGCTGCATGGCTACCCAGAAAAAGACATGGAGTGGAGTTAAGTTCCACTTGAAGGAGACTTTACTTTTCTCATGTCTACTGGACATTCGACTCGGAGACTGTCTCTGACCACAGATGAATTTTCACTCTTTTACAGTTACATCGTTGGTTTTCCATACCAGATTAGTCTACATATATAGATACATATCCAGAGTAACAGAGTTGGAAGGGACCTTGTAGGTCATCTAGTCCAACCCCCCGGCCAGGCAGGAGACCTCACACCATTTATGACAGATGGCAGTCCAGTCTCTTCTTGAAAGCCTCCAGTGATGAAGCTCCCACAACTTCTGTTCCATGGGTTGATGGCTCTCCCTGTCAGAAAGTTCTTCTTCATTTCTAGGTTGAATCTCTCCTAGGTGTGGCCTTACTAAGGCTTTATAGAGTGGTATTAATACCTCCCTTGATCTTGATTGTATCCCTCTGTTCATGCAATTTATATTGATAGCAGCAGAGCAAGGATTGTCCTAAGAGAGATTTAACCAGGGGTGAAATCCAGCAGGTTCTGACAGGTTCTGGAGAACTGGTAGCGGAAATTTTGAGTAGTTTGGAGAACCGGCAAATGCCACCTCTGGCTGGCCCCCAGAGTGGGATGGGAATGGACATTTTGTAATATCCTTCCCCCAGGAGCAGGGAGGGAATGGGGATTTTGCAGTATCCTTCCCCTGGAGTGGGTTGGGAATGGAGATTTTGCAGTATCCTTTCCCCTGCCTCGCCCACCAAACCACGCCCACCAAACCACACCCACAGAACCGGTAGTAAAAAAAATTGGATTTCACCCTTTCCTCCTTGCTTAAATCTAAATGAATGGCTGTTGCTGTGCACTGTTAGTTCTCAAAGGAAGGAGAACTTCTATTATGGTCAATGGAAACTCCTTTTTCAGAGTTAAGGTTTTGAGGCTGAGGAATAATTTCATTGAGGCCACAGTCAATTGAGGAAAGGGATCTCATCACAGGCTTCTACCCCGGCTTAAAATAAATATTTTTACAATAAAAACAACAATAATACAGCTCTAAATCCCTGGGCGTAGTTATTTAAAAAGAAGAACACTGTTTTGCAGTGCAGGGGGCAATCACCAAATGTCATCTCTAGCTGTAGGATGGTGTTGAGTTACTCTTCAATGCACAAGGGTGTTGGGCTACACAAACACCCAACTCCGAGTATTGAGATGGATTTGGCTGACTTAGACTCCGAATATTTATCAGAAACGCTTTAAGAAGCCCTAGTCCAGTGTTTCTCAACCTTGGAAGCTTGAAGATGGGTGGACTTCAACTCCCAGAATCCCCCAGCCAGCGCTGCTGGCTGGGGGATTCTGGGAGTTGAAGTCCACCCATCTTCAAGCTACCAAGGTTGAGAAACACTGCTCTAGTCACTGGTTCAAACTGCCTCCTCCCCCAAAGCAAAGCAACTATATGACGTTTTTTAGGGTGTATTACATGCATGGAAATCTTTTCCTCATACTTCCAGGCGTGAATGAAACTGTCTTGTAGGAGTCATGAGCATCTTACTCTAAAACAGTTATCTAAAATTTGGCTGACACGGTAGATAGAGGGACTTTCTTGGAGGTTGGACTAGAAGACCTCCAAGGTCCCTTTCCCACTCTGTTCTTTTGTTATCCTGTCTCATGCGCTCTCTCTCTCTCTCTCGCTCCCTCTCTGGTCTCCTGCTTGAGCAGAGGGCTGGACTAGAAGACCTCCGAGGCCCCTTTCCAACTGTTATTCTGTATTCTATGTTCTGAGGCCAACGAATCACTTCTTTCTTTCTCTCTCCCTCTCTCTCCCCCCCCTCCCACTCCACACACACAGTTCTGCAGTATTTCTTTATCCAGAGACACTCATTATGATTTATTTATTTATTGGTTCAATTTATATGCCACCCTTCTCCGGAGACTCAGGGCGGCTTACAATGCATTAAGCAATAGCCTTCATACTTTTGTATATACCTACTTAGTAGGGCTTTCGGCCCCCACAAGCGGTGTTCTTTTTTATACAAAGTCAGCTTATTGCCCCCACAATCCGGGTCCTCATTTTACCTACCTCGGAAGGATGGAAAGCTGAGTCAACCTTGAGCTGGTGAGATTTGAACTCACAGTAATTGCAGGCAGCTGGCAGCTAAGTGCTACTTTAACAGCAGCAGTTTAGTCTGCTGCACCACCAAGGCTCCTATGATCATCTCTGTCTCCATCCTCCTTTCGTGGAGATGAGCTAAACCTACACTTAGGCTTTGTACACTCATTTCTTTCCGCCCCACACCCCCAAAGCTGGGAAGTTAAGTAGAAAACCAGAGAGATAAGTAGAAAAACAGAAACTCTGCTCTGATGGTTCCTTGCTTGGTGATCTTGTTTCCTTTGAAACTCTGGTGCATTTTCTTCCCACTCACCCTGACATGCATATCCTTATATGTCTCAGCAGATATGCAGACGTCCCCCCTCCTTTTTTTTTAAAGGAAGCTAGGGAAATATCCTTAAGCACCTCCAAGATCCAAACCTTGTTAAAGAGTGTTAAATATCAAGCTTGGAAAGATCTGAATTTGAAAACCTGGAGGAGGAGGGCTTTAAGCCAGAAAATTTCATGTTCGACAGAATGAGGAAGGAGAGCCGTTTCATTGAGGGGTCCAGTGTGCACTGATGATATTACCTAGTTTGGTTCATGAGATGTCTGCAAGAAAAAAAACAAGCAAGCTCAGAGACCACCAAGGACCCTTCATCTCAACCCTGAGCTGCAAATACTTTCCTTTATTGGAGTCATTTCATTTTCAGATATTGTCGTAGCAAGAGTGGGGAACCCACAAACCAGGGGTGAAATGCTCCCGGTTTGGACCGGATCGCCCAATCCAGTAGCGATGGTGGTGGGTCGTTCGGAGAACCAGTAGCAAAAATCCCTGCAAACCCCCCACCCCATGCCCAGCTGAGCCTCACAATCATCAGAGGCTTTTTTTTTTTACTTTTAAAAGCATTTTTTCTACAACCTCTTCCAACGAAAAAATGCTTTTAAAAGTTTTTTTAAAAAAGCCTCTGATGATCGCGCGGCTCAGCTGGGATCGTCAGAGGCTTTTCAAAGCATTTTTTCCTGCAACCTCTTGGCCGAAGAGGTGGTAAAAAAAATGCTTTGAAAAGTCTCTGACGATCCCAGCTGAGTTGCCTGATCGGCAGAGGCTTTTCAAAGCATTAGAAAAAATGCTTTGAAAAGTTTAAAAAAAAAAAGAAGTTGGCCACGCCCACCCTGTCACATTAGCCCCCCCCCAAGCCACGCCCACAGAACCGGTAGTAACAAATTTTACATTTCACCCCTGCCACAAACTTTTATTACTACCATTTCTAGGATCGTGACTCTTACTGGGTGTGTAAGGATTTATATTCACAGCTTTGGATCTCGTGAAATGGATCCGGTATCACTGCAACGGCAAAAGCCTGGAATAATCTCATTTATGAACAGACCTTGCTAAGAAGCTTTCCAACACAATTCCATGACTTCAGTTTCTCTCTCTCCTTCCCTCCCTCCCTCTCCCCCCCTCTCTCTCTTCCTCCCCCTTCCCTTCTTCTCTCCTGAGAGAGTCAGGGAGAAAGTGGCTAGCTATTGTGACATATCAAAAAGAAGCTCGAAAGCATGTTCCCTGTGAAGTTGTCACTTTTTGTTCTTCTTATGGTTGCATTTTATGGACGGAGAAGAACCTTGTCTGGGTTCTCACAGCCATTGGAATCCTGCACCACAGAAAGTAGCTGTCCTGCAATCGGTACTTGCTCCAGAGAATAGCATGACTTGTATTAGCAAGTTGTTGTTCGAATTGCAAAGCAACAGGAAATCTGTTTAGAGAGTCGAATTTAATCTGGGATGGAGCAGAGCCAGGGAACACTTCAGGACATCGTCGGAAGGTGGACCTTGCTGTCTAGTCTACTTGAAGAATGACACCATTTGCCTCTCTCTCTCTCTCACACACACACACCCAAAGGCGGAAAACGAGGAGGAACCTCTGAACTGTTTTACGTAGCAGTCAGATATGACAGAGATAAATTTCTCAAACGTCCTTAGATTGTTTCCCATCTTGCTTTCGATGTGGTTTTCAGAAGATATTTCAAAGCAGGTTGTTTGAAGTAAAGGGACTTTTCTTCAGCTCAGCAAAATGCTAAATGACTCAGTGATTGAGGCGATCAGAATAACAGAGTTGGAAGGGACCTGGGAGGTCTTCTAGTCGAGCCCCCTGTTCAAGCAGGAGACCCTATATCATTTCAGACAAATGGCTGTCCAGTCTCTTCTTCAAACCTTCAGTATTGGAGCACCCACAACTTCTGGAGGAAAGTCCTTCCGCTGATTAAGTGTTGTAACTGTCAGGAAATTTATCCTTAATCATAAGAAATGACTTTTCAAGTTCTGAGAAGCTCTTCTCCTGGGTCCATTAATGGCCAAAGTTTAGACATTCTTTCTATGTTATTCAGCTTTTACATTTCGCCGTATTTAAGACCAATGATTCCATGGGACCCATAATATCAATTCAAAGGGCATACTTTTATTCAGGAACAGCAGTGAGATTTATTAAGAAGTGGGGGGGGGGATTTCAAACAGTTTATCCTATGACATGAGTAGGATAAGATCTAGCTAAGAAACATGGTTATCTTTTTCTCTGAGTTCTTTTAAAGTAATTCCTTAGATCCATTTTTATTTCTTATTATTGGGAATATCTTACTGTGACAAGGAAATGATTTTTTAAAAAAAATATTCAAAGGCAGTAAGCTTTTAGCTTCGGTTTTAGTGCTCTTCCAGAACATGTAACAAGAACTTATTTTTAAAAGTCGTAGAATGATCTGGGAGGTGAGTGTAATTCAGAATTTATATAAGACAGGAACTGTTGGAATGATATTCATTCTTTTACAAAAACTCTCTGTTCAAACATGGCACCAAAGGTTTACATACATATTTTTTTAATCATCTGGAAATACTTAAGATTTTGTGCACTGTAAGGGAGCATAATACCACGTTTGTACCGATAAAGCTTCTAATGAAAGGAGAACTCATTCAGGTAAAATTCAAATATTCTTTTACCCTGCCATGCCGCAAACTTATATTAACTTCCTAAGCTAACATAAGTTCATATTTAGGAAGTTGCAATATGCTAAAATCAGTTCACTGAATGTGAGGAAAGAATATATAGTCCTGCAACATTTTCTAAATTATTACTTTATTATCATTATTAATCACATTCAGTGCACTCACAATCTTTACATTAATTAATTCCAATAGATTAAAAATATACAAAAGACTCAAGCCTTGAAGCCAACTGATTAAAAGAAATTATTTCTTACTCCAAATAAAAATCTAATCATACACACAGCATATTCTATATTGTTTACTGCAAATGCAATTATTGTTTATTATTATATACAGATATAATGATACTGCTTGTTGGTGGATTACATATTAGATAGTATATTTTATTCTAATTGTACACTTCTAAATTCTTCAGCATTTACTTAATTTTTTTAAAAAACAAAAACTTGGGCCATGAACCTTTTTCTACTTCATTTCTCTGTAGTTAGAATAGAAACCAAACTGCTTGTGTCTTCTTTAATTTAGTCACTACTTCATTCATTTACTTCTCCGTGTTATTTTTATGTTTTTAATTATTCTTTGCTTCATACTTTACAACAGGACAGTCTACCTTGTGTGATGAAACTCAAATTTTTGTAGCTAATGTCATAAGACTATATATTCTTCCCTTAAAATCTGTGTCTATATTTTGAAGAGTTCCTTTAGAAGGAACGCAGGACTTAATGAAATTTCCCTTTTGGGTCTCTGTAAATTATCTTTGGGGATGAAATGTTTCTTTTGCAGATAAAGCTCTATGACAGCCACCTAAAATTACGGAGAGTTTGTAAAGTGAAGAATGTAGTTTTGATACTCTATCAAAAGAAGAAACAAAATATTTCTGAAACACAGTTTATCATTCATTAACAAGTTCTCATTCTGTCATATTTCACTCAATTGTTTTCATTATGTGGTTACGTGACTTTAAAAATGTTCTCTGTTTCTCTCTCTCTTTCTCTGTTTATCTATGTTGAGATCAGTTTATAAAGTTATATATTTTTTCACTACTTTGGAACACTTTTCCCTGATCCATGCAATTCTTTGTGTCAGTTTGCACACAGACCGGGAAAATGCAAATTTACACGAGTAAAACTTAAAATCCCTGTACTCCCATTCTGAATGAACTGAAATGAAGATATTTATGGTCAAGAGGAAAAGAAACTGGTCAGGATCTGTTTGGATTCAGGGGGAAAAAAAAATCCGGGGGTTGAAAATGGAATGGTTTACTTAGAAAGATCTTTTGTAAAATCCAAAGGGGAGCTGGGTTTTTAGGTTGGCTGGGTTCGAAGAATAGGAGCCGAGTTCTGGCTGGGCTACTGTGTGCAAATGTGAAGACTGTTGGAGGCTACACTGGAAACACAAATGTTTGTGTTGGGTGGTAGGAAAAATTGCGATTGATCTCACTCCAATATTACCCAGAGATCTCATCCACTTTCTCTAGCTCTCTGGAGTGAAAATGAAGGCGTACCACTCTCTCTCTCTCTCTCTCTACTTGGACAAAGTGATTGCTGCTTTTATAAAACTAAACACCATGTTTAATATTAGTTTTCTTCCCAAATTTCTGTTTGTCTTGGATATATGTTTTGTTTTGCTACAAAGTGCCCAGTTTTCAACATTCGGAATTTTGTGTTTATCTTCTGACATGTTTGCAGTATCCATAGATCTTACGTTCCGTTTCATTTTCTTCTTTCTCACACAGTTGTAGACTTTTATCAGGTTTAAATCCTCAGTTACTTTCGATTTTCACAGGATAAATTCAAGAGTTTTTTTTTTTTTTCCTGAGCAATTTGTATTTCTGGTGTAACGGTATGTAAGGATTCTATGTCTCCCCTAAGGCAATCAATACAAATATTTCTCAGAGCTTTTTTTCCCCCCAGAATTGTTCAGTAAGAATTTCAGTGAGATTTCAGTTCATTTCAATCCATTTTTAAGCTAGTTATTTAAATTCAACCAAGTGTTAAGTTAATTATTTAACTTCTCTAACTTTGCAATAGAAATCAAAATAGCATGAAATGTCAAATTGGACACAGAATTTTTCCAAACGTCCTTCCTCGGTTAAAGTTTTATTTAATAAAGTTAGGGTTGGGGGCCATTCTGACTATATAAGCAAGAATTTATGTTCCTGAGAAATAAAGCATGTGTAGAAATGTTGAGTCCCTATGATCATAGAAATGACTAACAAGCTATGCTTGAGCCAATAATATCTGGTTCTAAAGCTAGCATCATAAAGTGGAACATTAATCTTAGTTAATTGACCGATTTGCTGCAGAAAATGTTCTGGGACCAAACTCCATCCAGAAACAAGTTCTTTTCTTAGCGCTTAGCTTCGATATTTTCATAATTTGTGGATGCTGATATTTATTGATCTTTCGTAATCTCGTCCTTATTTTTCCAAACTTTAAGAAATGATTTCATACCTGCGAAGAGCCAAAAGCAACACTTTCTATCCTGTGTACCGATTCTGTAGGAGTTACTAATCTGTACAATATGTTTTCTTTAAAGCAAACTCCTCTCTTTATTTATATATATTTAGCGATGGAATTTTGAAATTATTGTTCACTGAAATCTGAGCAAAAAGAAAATTAGAAACCCAAGATCTTAAAACATAGGGACCACCTCACCCTTTCATAGAAGAATTTCATGCATTTAGGATGAGAATAAGAGTGAATAGTTACTTTACACAGTGACTACAGCAGTAACTCTATTTCCACAATATTCAGCATTTTTAAGGCTGCTTCGATATCAAGGGTTATGCAAAAAAGACAGGAAAAATGCTTTCACCAGTTCCTTAAAATCAACTCCTTGCAATAATTAGCTTTTAAATACAACTTTTTTTAATAAAAGTTTTTTATTTTTTTTAAACAAACAAACATACAATCAATACATCCTTAATCATTCAGTGTTTCATCTGAGTGCATATTTTGTGTCTTCTGCTCCCTCCGCCATCATTTTCATATCATACAGTATTTCTATCATACCTTTATATTTTCATTTAGATTGTTACATCATTCTTCCCAAATTTCTTATGTTTATATTAATTCATCAATTATCCAAATTTATATATATATATCTCTTCTCTAACCATTGATATAATTGCCCCCATACTTTAAAATACTCCGATTCTTCCTTTTCTTTAATTACCAATGTTAATCTATTTATTTCTACACATTCCAATATTTTCTTAATTACTTCTCCCTCTAAAGGTATTTTCTATGCTTTCCAATTTTGCGCAAATACAATTCTCGCTGCAGTTACAATATGTATAATCAAATAAGTATTCTCTTTACTACATTTCTCTGGTAAGATGCCCAATAGGAACAGTTCAGGGTTTAAATCATTACATTGTTTTATCATTTCCTCTAGCCATGTTCTAATTTTAATCCAGTAATTCCTTGCTTCTGTACACATCCACCACATATGATAATATGATCCTGGTTTAAATACAACTCATGGATTTAATATGTGTTATAGCAATTTAAAGTTAGCATCAATGTATTATTACAGGTATTAATGGTTCATAGGAGTTTTGGAATCCTTCACTTTCAGTTTCTTGCATTTGAAAAGCTTCATTTGCTGAAATATTATTTTTCTTTAATCTTTTTTAAAAGTTTAAAAAAGGGGGTTTTCGTGGGGTGACTGCAGACAAGATGGGTCTGTGCTGCATCGGATTTGGTGCTCTGAATTAGCAAAGGTCTTAGTAACTAACTGCTTAGGCTAGACTAAAAAAAGAAGAATAATTTCTATAGGAAGATTTAGGATTTTCTTGGATTGTAATGGACAGAAAAGAGCTCTTAGTTAACTTTGGAAAAGTCTATCAACTGTTGAGGTATGATTTACCTCCCACTTTGTTAAGCGTCTGATTTTTTTTAATGGTTTATTTTAAAAAAAAAAACCTTCAGTTTGTAAAACTGATTTTTTGGGGGGTAGGTCTAGGGGTATATATATATGTTTCTCCGTTTTGGTTTCCAACTTTGCCAAATGTACACAGATTTTGCAAATATCTTCCAGAAGAGAAGCATTCATTCATTCGTATAGACATATTTTGTAATGATTTTTCCCTAGCATGTACTTTTTGGGGGTGGACAAACTGCCCAAATCTAGAGAAGTGTAAACCTTAGCTATAGTTGTAAAACCTGGAAAATGGTTAAAATTATATTCAGTCTAAAAAAAATTCCCCTCTCCTTGGGATATACACATATTTGTTTATTTAAATATTTCTAATTCAGTATATATGAATGGATTTCATGACAAGGTGTAGCGTTAAAACAAAACAATTTACTATTATCTGAAATTTATCAAAATGCCATCAATTTAGAGAAGCGTTGATCAAATCACAAAATAAAACAACTTGACAGTTATGCTACTAACTATTCATAAAACACCACGCTGTGTTTTAAAAATAAAAAGACATCTTTTATTTATTTATTTTTTTAAAAAAATCATTTTCTCTTCTTTATATTCACACCCACATAGAAACAGACAACATGGGCATATACATGCATAAAATGCATTGAGAGAAGGAACATGTTACTAGAGAAAACCACAGTGAATATAAAGCTAAGGTCCAGTGAATTTGAATTCTAAAGGTTTTCAAGTCTACTGAGAAAGCCTTCCTTCCTTCCTTCCTTCCTTCCTTCCTTCCTTCCTTCCTTCCTTCCTTCCTTCCTTCCTTCCTTCCTTTTGTCATTCCGTCCTTCCATTCTTCCTTCCTTCAATCCTTCCTTCCTTCCTTCCTTCCTTCCTTCCTTCCTTTTGTCATTCCGTCCTTCCATTCTTCCTTCCTTCAATCCTTCCTTCCTTCCTTCCTTCCTTCCTTCCTTCCTTTTGTCATTCTGTCCTTCCATTCATCCTTCCTTCCTTCCTTCCTTCCTTCCTTCCTTCCTTCTTTACTTACTTATTTGCTAGTAAATAAGTGAACGATGGACATATTTATTTTACGACTACATCAAATGAGAGAAATTAAGACAACTGTGTAGAGAATGAAACAAAATGGGAAAGGGTTGGGGGGTTTTTTTTGCCATCTTTGTCTTCTCTCTTCTTTCCTCGTGCACATGGGATCCCTCACATAAATTCTGCCTTTGACGCTTACTCATAAAGATTGTAGAACTGTGCTTCGATCTATAAGCGTCTACTCATAAACTAAGGGTGACTTATAGTTTAGCATGGGGAGTACGTGAGTTTTCAATGTCTTAATTTATCACAAAATGAAGACTGGGTTAAGGATAAGGAAGATTAATTTCATCTTGGTCTTCATTAAGGAATAATATGAAGGGCTTGTGGTGATCCAGCTTTAACAAGAGGCCATCTTCCTGAAGATTTCCATTTCGTTCTTTCTGCATTTAGTCAGGAGAGGAAAAGTAAATTTGAAACGTAGAAAGCGACATCCCAGTCACAATTCAAAGCTCTTCAGACTTCTGCCTGGAGATATTTTCTACAAGCACTGGTTAAAGGCTAGAAAATAAATTATTTTGCATTGATTAGTAATTTGGGACTATCCTTCAGCTTTGAAAAAAGTTCACAGAAACTGAGGCCAACAAGACTGATTTTCAGCCTAACCAATAACGATACAGTTACCATAATTTCATTAATTACCCTGCCTTTTCTTCTGGAAATAATTGATCACAGTGGAAAACCTATTTTGCTTAGATTTGAGGTGTTTGGTAAATGCAGAGCATAACCAAAAGGGTGTTATTTTAATTATTTATATAAATGTTACATATTTGGTGCCATTAATTTGCAAAGGGCCAATAAAAAATGACACAGAAAGATTAACAGTAAATTACAGTAAAATTACAATAAATTACAGTAGAAAAAAACCCAGTAAATTACAATCATTATTATATTAATGTATATTAATAAATTAATAATAGTAAATTAGTAAATTAAAATCAGTCATATTAATAGGAATGCAATGGTAATTATTATTATTTTATTTGTGAGAAGGGAGCAAACGGTGCCTATTATTTTTTTCTAATGCCTGTTATAGTAATATACTAATTTTTAAAAAAATAGATGGTTTGGATTTTTGGCTTGTCAAGTTCCATAGAATTTTGTAGTCTGCATTTGTAGTTTGCATTTTCAATATTTAAATAAAGTTTGAAGCAAGATAAAGATTACCCCATATAATTTCCATCTTTTTTTTTCCTCAAAAGGATTTGATCCTCAAGAGTATTTAAAGATCATTGTCTTTTAAAGATTATTTTTCCACAAGTAATATTGCTATCTTCCTTTCCTGAAATATTGGACAAAGAGATATGACTGTGTTGATCAAATCTGTTCTTTTCCAATATTGGTTCATTTTATGTGATATTACTAAATGAAGAATGATGGTGAATTTTGAAGTCAAAAGCAGACATGTTCTGAACCCCTAATATGAAATTCACTTCTTCTTCTGCAATGCTCCTTATTCACAACTTTTTTTTTTTTGCAAAAATTGAACTTTATTGTTTAAAAGAAAAACATTTAAAAAACATACAAGTTTCTCACAATTGAGAAACAAATTTACATATACAGTACATAAACGTCACCTATTAGCTAATGTCCATTATTCTATATAAATATATCATATGTATTATATGTACATATATACAAACATACAATAAAGTATTCCATATTCTATACCTCTGACAGTGCTGTTTTTTTTTTTTTTGTTGTTATATTGATTTCTTCTAAATTTCATCTCTACCCATTTCCTTTCCTCTGGTTTATCCATTGGTACCATCTATTCCATGTTTCATAATATTTAGAGTCCTCCTTATCCTGTAACTCTAAAGTTAGTCTATCCATCTCTGCGCATGTATATATTTTTTGTATTAATTCCTGATCTGTTGGCAATCGATCGCTTTTCCAGAATTGTGCTAGTGCTAATCTTGCCGACGTAATTATATGAAGTATTAGGTATTTTATGTCATTTCGGATGTTCTTTTTGATCATGCCCAATAGGAAAATCTCAGGTTCTAATTCAATTTCACAATCTGTAATTTCTCTTATCCATATCTTTACCTTGTTCCAGTATTTCTTAATGACCGGGCAAAGCCACCAAGCATGGTAGAAAGTTCCCTGTGTTTTTCTACACTTCCAACAGGTCGAATCTACATTTGGGTACATTTTCGCAATCTTGCGGGGGCCAGATGCCATCGATACCACATCTTATAATGATTTTCTTTGTAGGCCACCGATTTTGTCATGCTGTAATTAATTTCCCAGACTCTTTCCCAGTCTTCTAGCTGTAGACTGTGCCCGATGTTTCTCGCCCATGCTATCATCTGCCCTTTCACTAATTCTTCTGCCACGCAATCTTCTTCTGTACACGCAATTCACAACTTATTTAAAGCCAGCTAAATTCATTCAGTAAGCCCATCTCTAATTGTGGCAATATTATTAATATTATATCTTGGAAAACATGAAATCTTTCTGGTTTCATTCTATTTATCTTGTTACGCACCACAGACCAGGTATAACTTCAAAGAAAGTGGGTTACCTCATTCTCCCCTCTAAATAATGATCTCAGTTTTGTTCATGTTCAACATCAAAATATCCATTTGGTTCTTTTTGACATTATCTTGGCTGACAGAAGAATTCCTGACTCCTTCATCTGAGGTCATTGGTGCTATAAAATCTTGTATTTATAATAGTGCAATAGTGCTCTACGAGTTTAAAATGTTGTGTCATGTTACTCTCCTATAAAGAAAATTTAAGCATTTTGTTTCTTTAAGATTTCAAGAATATTTATACCCAAGAATTACTAAAGGAATTTAGCCATATGGCTTATTTATTTTTAATGCCCTCAGATTTTATTTATATGAATAGAATCAGCTGCTCCTTAATGACTGGAATAGAATGCCACTTTTTTAATAAGAAAATGTTTAAAGAAATTGCTTTTATCTTTATCATTGATTGTTGAAATAGTGAGCCACATTCCTATCCAAAATTAATCATGACACATTTGAGAGCTGTTTACTCAAACAACTTCATTTATTGTTTAGATTTTATCATCATTATAATTTTTTTTATATCTGCTCCCCACATCACTTTATTTAATTCTAGATTTTTTTCCAGATTATTTGAACCTAATTGAGAGAAGTGACAGTTTTTCTATGGAATTTAACGTTTCTTTCCAACAACTATTGTAAAATTCTCTAAACATGATTAATTCTCATACTTGTTTGATTGGATCAAATAGATCCATTCCATCTAAGGAAAATTATTCAAATGATCGTTGAAATTTTCATAAATTCTAAAAATGTTTTATTGGCTATTCTTGATAAAATTCAAATTAATGTTCTATCATTTCTATTGCAAAGCATTTAATAGCAGATGAGCATGGTTAGATATACGTTGATATTCATTCCAAAATAATTTACACAACATAAATGTAAATATGTCCTCATCACTAATAGTATAATGCCTGTTATAACCTCATTTCATGTTGTTAAGTCTAAAGTGAATATTTTATGAATTTGATTCAGTAATTATAGATTATTACTATAATTAATATGGTCACACTTATTTTTATTAGTCTGAAAATTATGTGCTTATCCTTCAACTGAACACGCCTAAGTTTCAACATTATAATGGGGAATAGATAAAGAATATCTATCTAGTATCTAAAAGAGTATCTAAAAGGATAGTCATCCATGATTTCCATCTTAAAGCAAATGATATTCAATTTAAAAAAGTGTGATAACTATAGCATAACTATAAATATTTAGGATTGTCTGCCAAAGTGAAGGAAGTAAGATATTAGACTTACTTTGAGCATGAATTATTTATTAATAGCAAATAAAATTGAGACACTTTATTTTAAAATGCATACTACTTTAATGAATACCTAATCTTATAGTAATACATACAAAAGGTATACTTTATTAATAGATGTTTATTGAACAATTAGCTTTATGGAGAAGGAAGGAAGGAAGGAAGGAAGGAAGGAAGGAAGGAAGGAAGGAAGGAAGGAAGGAAGGTTGGTTTACATTGCAATTTCACAAAACAATAAAATTTATAACAGGTCAGATAGACACTCCACAAATCCTATTACATGAATTTATAGTCTTCTCTGAGATGTTCTCTTCTTGAACTTTTGATTCACATGTGAATAGACAGCTACCAGAATTCAAAGGAAATGCTTTGTTTGTTGTGGTAGATATCCCAAAAAACAGGCCAAGCCACTTCCTTATCCCTTGATTAGATTAATTCGGTAGAAGCTGCAGAAATCTACTTTGTTTTGCTTGCAGTTGTTGTGGAGGCAATACCAGAGAGAAAAGCCACTTGGTTTTCTATCTGGGAGCCTTTAATTGAGCAAAACATAGAATTATAGGGTTGAAAGGGATCTTAGAGGTCTGAAAGAGAAAGAAAAAGAAAAAGAAAGAAAAAGAAAGAGGGAGGGAGGGAGAGATGGAGGGGGAGGGGGAGAGAGAGAAAGAAAGAGGAAGGAAGGAAGGAAGAAAGAAAAAGAGAGAAAGAGAGAAAGAGTTAAAGTTTTGGGTGAAATATTTCTGGATGACTAATCAGCTCTTTTTCTCAGGGCAAGGGATAAAATGACTGAGTTTTGTGCTTAGGCATACATATTTCTGCTTCACCGGGTGCAAATATCCATTTACTGCAATTTTAGTTCGCAGCAAATTGTGAATTACGTATGATAACAAGCTTGAAAACGTCCTTCTGCCTTCCCAGCTGCCTGGCTGTCATGGGGTGAGAAAAAATGAGCCAAGAAGAGCCTGGGGTTGCTTAGAACAAGGCCTCCTGGCTGCTCTTTTGGGGTTCTGGATTTGTCAGGATGGATGCACCCTTTTGTATCCTGAAGCCCACCACCCAATATGCGTTGCGTCGAGAAGATAGAGAAGATGTTTTGCAAAAGCCTGCTTCGTTCCCCCTCTCCTCATCTAACCCTATCAGTCTCCTGCCCTCCGTGAAAATGAATTTAGTTCATATTATTCTTTTGGACTGGATTCCTCTTTTGGCACAGGGGTGAGATTTTCGCAAATAAAATATGACAGGGAATAAGCATTGATTTGGACACCAGAGCAGGTTTTGAAAATAAACGGATAGGAAACAACTTCATTTCAGCTCTGAAGCGAATCTTTAGGAATAAAGAGTCATTTTGGACAGCAAAGGCCTTTCATTCCTCTAAACTGATTTGGAAAATGCATATGGAGAAATCTTTCTTTGGCCAGTATTTCAAAGAGAGGGAAAAAAGAAAGGAGTTAAATAAAGAATTGGCGTCAGTGACTGACAGGCCCTTCAATATACTTTGACTCAACTGCCACTCAACCTTCAGAACATGTTTTACCTTCTGAGGGCTTTGTAGCCGGAAATTCTGCTCTATATCCTGCCTACTTCTACCCATTCTGCCCCAGACAGAATTCTCCCCAACTCTGGGGAGTCCAGCACACCAAATAGTAGGAAGTCAGAAGCTTGTTAAAGCTGAATTCCATCCTGGAACTAAGGAGAAATTTCCTGACAATAAGAACATTTAAATCAATAGAACGGGGCTTCCCTCCAGAAGTTGTGGATGCTCCATCCCTGGAATTTTCCAGAAAAGTTTGGGCAGCTATTTGTCTGGGATGATCTGAGGTCTGCTGCCTTGGGCAGGAGACTGGACTAGAAAACCTCCAAGATCCTTCCAGTCCTACATCTCTATGATTCTACACAACTTTGTGTCCTCTCTTTTTGCATCCATTTCTGGGCTACTTTTGTTAGACAACCATTAGAGCACCAGGTTTTACTATCTAACCATTCGAAAATAAATTAGGAACAATCAGAAAAAGAGAAATAGCAATCAACCAGAAAAGGGCTGGTCATAGGGATCTTCAAGGTCTTCTAGCTCAAGCAGGAGACCTTATACCATTCCAGAAGAGTGGCTGCTAAGTATCTTCTTAAAAACTTCCAGTGATGGAGCACCCACAACTTCTAGTAGCCAGTTGTTCCATTGGTTAATTGTTCTCATTGTTAGGAAGTTTCTCCTTAATTCCAGGTTGCTTCTCTCCTTGAGCAGTTTTCATCCATTTTTTTTTTATTATTTTTTTTTGGTCCTGCTTTCTGGTGCTTTGGAGAATAATTTGATCCCCTCTTCTTTGTGGCATCACCTCAAATACTGGAAGATGCTATCATGTCTCCCCTAATCCTTCTTTCCCTAGACTGGCCAAACCCAATTCCTACAACTGTTCTTTGTATGTTTTTGTCTCCAGGCTTTTAATCATCTTAGTTGCTCTTCTTTGCATTTTTTCCAAAGTCTCAACATTATTTTTGTAAGGTGGCGACCAAAACTGGACGCAGTATTCCAGTTGTGGCCTAATGTAAATAATAAAGAATATACAGAATAATAAAGAATATACATAATGATCTGCCACTTGCTGATGGCTTCTCTGTTCACCTCCTTCCTTATCTGCAGTATTTAGTGTATTTATATTTAAATTACACTCCTTATTGCTAAATGGATATATCTATAATCTGTCCCTAAGCCATCTACATTTGTAATCTCTCTCTCTCTTTCCTGCCATTTTGCATTTCTGATCTAAATTTTTATTCTCTTTTGGCTTCTTTTTCCATTCTAGTCACGAAGTTCACTTGATTAAATATGATCTGAGATTCAGGGTGAAAAGATTGGTCACCGCAACGTAAAAAAACTATTTAAACGGTCTTCTTCAAATGCTGAAAGTGTGAGAATACTCACTTTTTTTGCAAAACTTCCACAAAGCTGCACCTGAAACGTTGGATCCCACTGAGCTTTTTTTTTTTTAAGGAATCCATAGCCCCATTAAATCCATTTATAACTTCTTGTAAATATAACGTTGATCTTCCCGTCCTTATTAATCTGTTTGAAAACACCCAGAAGAGCTGAGTGATGTAACTGATAGAAAGTCAGTTGATTTCTGGTCGATGGGTTTCTAGATAGACTGGGTGTACGTGAGTATTTTATTTTATTTTATTTTATTTTATTTTATTTTATTTTATTTTATTTTATTTTATTTTATTTTATTTTATTTTATTTTATTTTATTTTATTTTATTTTATTTTATTATTTTATTTTATTTTATTTTATTTTATTTTATTATTTTTTAATGACTATTTATTTATTGATGACCATTTATTCTGTTATTTAAACAAGAAACTCTCTAGTCTAATAATGCAGATGCATGTGGAATTTGCTCCCAGGTAAATAAACTCTGCATATTATGATCTGTGCTCATTTGAATCATATACACGAATTATTGAGAGAGAGAGAGAAAATTGTTATCTTAGCATTAGTTAACAAAAGTAAAAATAAATAGTTTCAGACAATTTTCATAGTATATTACTAATTGGGTTTTTTTTTTTTTTTTTTTTTTGGTTTGGCCAAAAATTTTGTTTAAAAGTTATAAGATTTCATGTTATTCCTCCGATAATTTCTAATTAAAAGGGTATGAAGGAGTTGAAAGAGGAAAAAATTTAGGGATTGAATGTTTCTTCTTAATGCATTGAACATATGTAAAACCCCCAAACTGAAACTGCAAATAAAACCCCTCTCAATAATTAAAAGAAATACACTTATTTATTTGATATTTAATGAAAATGTCACTGAAATTAATGGGCTTTTCTGAGGTCTTAAACACCGCTCAGACAACTTCTGAAGGGCCGTCATAAGTATGTGTTTATTTATTAAGTGTATACGGCACCCATCTCACTCTTCAAAGCGACCCTGAGTTGCTTACAATTAAAACCATAAATTTAGAAATAGCAAAAATTTTAGGTAGAGAGGCAAGAAGCAAAAGGAAAGATCAGTCAGGTGGTGACACTTTAATCCATCAGCCACCTCCAGCATATGGGAACCCTTCGACAGGAGTCATAAAAATTTGGAACTCATCAAAAAAGAAATGATGTGTTCATAGTTTAAAGATGACCAACGTCTCTAGAGAAGATATTTTATATTTTCTTCCTTAAGAACTTGATTTTTTTAAAAAAGATTCAAGCTTCATCGCGATTCTAGAACACTCAATTCACACTCTGGAACAGGCCATTAACATTCTAGAACTTTCCACTCACTTTCTGGAATTCTCCATTCACATTCTAGAGCTCTCCATTCAGACAGCTAACATTACAATTATCTTTTCTTTTGGATTGGTATGCCATTTTCCAGAATATTTTGTGGCTCTCTTGCCTCTAATGAACATGCACCAACAGAACAATTGTTAACGAGCCTGCAATTTTTCAGAAAAGTAGCTTTGTTGCTCTCTACATTAGATCTCCTCCATGACTACGAAAGATTGATGATGAATAAGGTGATTTTGTTGAAACTTTTTTTATTTAAAACTGAGGCATTGTGTTATTCAGAAAATGTTAAGATTTTAATGAGAGAGATGGGGGGGGGAGTAGGTAGATTTCTGGATATTTCTATTTTCAAAGTACCGAATACATTTTATGCTGTCAGTTTTAAATAGAGAGACTATAAATATTGGTTCTGATAAGAGTTATCTATTAATGTATTTTAAATCAAATTAATTTTACTCTTAAATCGACACATACATACACAAACACAGATATCAGCAAGGGACTTATTTCTATTAAATTCTTTTGACTTTGACCTTTATAAATATATTTTACATGCTCAGAAGTAAATACTGTAATTAAGTTAATAGAAAAAAAAATTTCCATGGAGAACAGGAAAAAAATTAAAATTAACTTATTATGTTATTAGAAACCAGTTGCTACAAACAGTTTTGTTTAAAAACAAAACTAATTAAATTAAATTAAACAGTTATTCAATTAAAAATATTTATTTTAATATATATCTAAACCTAACATATATACATATTTTGTATATATATATATATTTGTATGTTAAATGAAATAGTTTTTTAATTAAATATGCACATATAAATGTTAAATGAAATAGGCTTCATTCTTAAGAAATCTATTTCATTTAACATTTAAATATTATAAATCATAAATATTTTAAAGATATTACTTCTCAATACTATATACTTAATTACTGCATACACAATTGTAAAATTAGATCCCAAAATTCAAATATTTAATTTTTAGAAAAGCTAATTGACATGAGTAGATGCATGCATTGTTTCATAGAATAATTTTAGAATGAATTATTTCATCAGATTGGCAAAATGATATCTCATTTGCTAAGGAAATATTAAAAATGTTATGAATTACAAATGGAATCCAAAGGAAATCTTTTCAGTAAAGGAAAGGCTTTGGGAATATTAGTGATAAACATTCATATCTAGAAGAAAGATCAAGAGAATTTTGTTGTTATTGTACATTACTCAATATTCAGGAAAAGATAATTGGAATAAAAAGAAATTGTTATAAAACTGAAGAGAGAAAATAGTTATTACTCAATTATATGACTGCAGTATATAACAACATATAAAATCTGACATAGTAAAAACAGTACAGGAAACTAATATTTGTGTTAACAGAACAGTTTGTGGTAGGAATATTTGGTAATGCATGTAAATTTACAAAGTATTAACTATTTGTTCATAAATAGTATGTTTCCTAATTGATAGCCTAGCCTTGAAATATTTTATTTATTAAATTTATTAAATTTATTTACCACTCAACTCACCACAAGGTGCATCTGGGCAGAAAAAAATTAACGATATTGTTATATAAATATGAGCATTAGATTTATCGCTTATGTATCGTTCAGATGGACTACCCCAGCTGGGAGGTAAATTTTACTAACCCAACCAAACTTGCTTTTCAATTAAATTGCCAACCATGTTTTGAGCAGAATAATATTGTTGATGAACCAGATATATATTTATTTATTATTTATTTATTTATTTTTCATATTTGTATACCGCCCTACTCCCGAAGGACTCAGGGCGGTGAACAGCCATAATAAATTACAAATACATATAGAAGTTAAAAACTATTAAAAAACAGATTAAGTAATTTAGGCTCAAAGATTAAAACATCCAAATTTATCTAAAAGAGGTCTAAAACCCGATTTAAAAGCCAATTTAAAAGCCAATTTAAAAGGGAGAGTTAGGCCAGACCAGCTTGTTGGAATAGAAACGTTTTCAGGGCAAGGCGGAATATGCGTAAGTCTTGGATGTTTCGTAACTCCGGGGGAAGCCCGTTCCAGATGGTAGGTGCCCCCACAGAAAAGGCTCTCCCCCTGGGGGCCGTCAGTCGACATTGTTTGGCCGACGGCACCCTGAGGAGTCCCTCTCTATGGGAGCGAACTGGTCGGTGAGAGGCTATTGGTGGCAGGAGGCGGTCTCGTAAGTATATTGCATAAACCATGAGTGTGGTTTATAATTATAACCCTTCTTGTAGAGCACAAATCAGAATTTATGAAAAATGCTATAGCTGTGATGGCCAACATACGGCACAAGTGCCAGAAGTGACACTCAGCGCCCTCTCTGTGGGGCATCTGAGCCGTCGCCCCAATTTAGCTCTGCCGCGCATGTGCAGAGCCAGCTGGTCTTTGGGGCATGTGCATGCGTGGGGGGCAGGGTGCGTGGGGGGCACATATGCGTGGAGGTGGGGCATTTGCGCAGGGGCTGCTCATGTTTTGCATTTGAGGGGTTCGAGTGCACGCTTTGGGCACTCAGTCTGGAAAAGATTAGCCATGACTGGCTAGATGATCTTGATATCCAAAATGGACTTGGTTTATTCATGTTTCCCCCTTGCCAAAATGGACGAGTAATTTAAAAGGTGTATATTATATGTATGTGTATATACACATGCAGACACAGTAGCATCCACAAAACAATATACGTATATTGTTTGAAACACCCAATCTCTTCCTTCAGTCGTTCTGCATCTCATTTCCCTGCCCCCATCTCAAGGTTTGATGATCCCCAGGAGAGATTCCTCTGGATAATGTAATTCTTCCACTTGATGATGTCAGGCTCTTGAACCAGCCAGAGGTGAACTTTGGGTTTTGCGGATGAACCGAAGAGTCAAAAATGTGAGACGGTCACCTGTCAGCAAAATAAAATAAAAATAAAAATAAAACTCGGCAACAGCTGTGTGGTATCAGCTTTGCTTGATGCTGTAGAGACCTGGAGCATTACGCACGCTGACCAGAAAAACTTTGATGCATTTCCTAGCAGGTGGTTGGGAGAGATAATGCGTAATGCCAAACGGCACTGCTGGTTTGAGACATCGAGTTTCAGGAGATAAAAGGAAAGGCGATGACATACTTCCTATCAGGGGTGGAGCTGAGGTGGACTACCAGGACTACGCAGCCAGTTTTGACTGCACAACAACATCTTACGTCCTGCAACTGTAGTCTGGGCATCTAGAAAGCAAGCTATTAAGGAAGAGCATTAAAAACATCTGCCAACCCTGAAACTGACCCGATTAAAGCCATTTTGACCGCTTCAGTGTTGCCACACTGGAGCGGAGGGATAGGGAGGGGGGAATTGAGATCGAGGGGAACATATAGCCAAAACAACATATTTTCTCTTGGGAACCAAGGACATTCTCACACCTGTCAGAGTGATGCCAACTGGCTGCCAGCCCGTTCTGTGATTGGACCATGTGACTGATTGTTTTGAGAAAGTGGGAAAACCCTTACTTTTAATTAGGTGAAAACCGCAGGAGACCTCAGAGTCGGTTTTCACCAGATATGTGCCAATATGATAATTCCAAATAAAAGTATTCTTTGAGGAGTCTACATACCTCAGAGTCAACTTTGGAAATTTTAAGATATGTGACCTTCAACTTTCAAAATTTTCCAGCCAGCATGTTTCAACCTCCAGTCCCCTAATCATCTCAGTTGCTCTTCTCTGCACTCTTTACAGAAGCTCAACATCTCTTTTTATATTGTGGCAAACAAAATTGGATGCAATATTTTAACTGTGGTCTTGCCAAGGCACTATACTTGGTAAACGTAAGCTCTCCTTCAGCCAAAGGTTCCCCAATATTACCAATCCCATGTATATGGCGATTCTCAATGATCCAGGTCATGGTTGACTATCAGCTATCTCCTCCAGTCTACAACACAGTCCTTTCAGCAGTTCCAAGAAGGCTCCACATTCATTTGCACCACTCAGGTGATCCTGAGGACACAGAGAAACCTCCAGTGGCCTCAACAACTCTCTAAAAGAATGCAAATGACCAACTGTCTGCAAGGAATATCAATCCTTCCATTCCCCACCATCCAGTCAGAGCTGAAGAAGCTTCTTGGATGAGAAGTGAAACTTCTTCAAAGAAAAATCAGAAAGTCCAGTTGCCTCTTGAAAAAGCACCTTTGGGACAACCAATCCCATGCTAGCTGGGGAATTCTGGGAGTTGAAGTCCACAAGTCTTAAAAGTTGCCAAGGTAGGAGACGCCTGTTCTTGAGAACTTCCTTGCAGGCCTGGGAAGGTGCTGTCCTCTTGAATCGCTGATTTCCATCATCTGCACTTCAGGGCTGGTTTTCATTAGGATTTGGAGCCGACGTTTGCACAAGGCGTCTTCTGGTTAATTGAGTGAAACTGACCACTTTCGGGGAACCAGCAAGCATGAAAAGCTGGCCATGATCCAGAGCCCATCCACGGCTGTTAGTTGTCTATTGTCACGGTCTGTTTTTCTATCACAGTTGCCGAGGGAACAAAAAGCAGGTGTCTGCTATTGTTCTGAGGTCTCGTTGCTGCGTTCAGTTGGCAAACGGCTAGCCATGGTGGAAACAGAATGCGGTTTGGCTTTTTAAAGTTCTCTCTAGAGCCTTAGATCACAGTTGCTGTCTGTTGTGTGCTCGGCATTGTTGCTTTTACACACAATAAGCAGACACTGTGCGGTGTAAATTCCATTGATTTGGGTGAGCCTAACTTTCATGGGAGAATTACTACTGCTGTAGCTAAACATTCTTCAATGTTTGGACTTCAAACATCCTTCAAGCATAGAAACCAGACACCAGAAAAGGACCTAGTGGTCCATATGCAGAAGAAGAGAGGAAAAAGCTGAAAGGACCATGAAAAAATGGTGGAGAATGACAGGTCAGTTATACATTTGGATTGATATGAATTAGAATGATTTCTAATTCAAACAAAAAATAATGATAAAATGATAACGTTGCACAAGTCCCACAAATATCAAGTCCGCTGTAAGAGGGACTAATGATTTAGTGTAAGTTACCATTTAATGATTATTTACCAGGGCATGTTTGTATCATAAAGAGATAGTTTATAAAATAAGAATAGATTTACTAATAAAGGAGAATATTTGTAGCTGAGGGTTGACATGAGGGTCCTTGGTGCTCTCTGAGCTTATTTTCTTGCAGACGTTTTATGATCCAACTAGGGAACATCATCAGTGCTAGGAGGGAGTAATGGTTGCAGGGAGGGGAAGGAGGAAGAGCAGGAGGAAGGAGGAGGAGGACCGTGAGGTCCTTGGTGCTCTCTGAGCTTGGTGGTTTTCTTGCAGATGTTTCATTACCCAACTGGGGAACATCATCAGTGCTAAAAAGTGTTTGTGGAGAGAGGAGGAGGAGGAGGAGGAGGAGGAGAAGTGTGGGCTCCTTGGTGCTCTCTGAGCTTGCTTGTTTTCTTACAAACATTTCATTACCCAATCTGTGCTAGCACTGATGATATTACCTAGTTTGGGTAATGAAATGTCTTCAAGAAGACTAGAGTTACTTCAATGATTGAGGCAACATACAAATTGGTAAAGGAATAAAGGAAACGTAACCCACAAATTAATTTAGGGGAGGACTCATAAAATGCTGCAAATTGATGGATTCGAACATGGCACCTTCAACTCATCATGTTGGCATTTTCTTGTTTCTGTTTCTTTTCTAGGACTTCTTCAAGATTCAAGGTCATCTACAGCAGAATTGTGAGGAGTTTATCCAATTTTCACACCTTTTTAAAATCCAATTAACATGGTCAGGAGTGGGGAGTTTATCCTACAGAAGTGGTCCTTTTATGAAGCTTCTGTAAGACATTTCTCCCTCAGAAGCACAAGGTGCACTGAAGGTTCCAGCAACCTATTTTACATGAGATGGGGATGAGATGGAGATGAGATGACAGCGATGGAAATCAAACCGGAAGCCCCAGTTGTGTCTTCACTCGTTGTGTTTTCACTGAGCTGAGCGATGAGGTGAGCTTGCCAATCTTAAATCCGGTGCTTAAAGCAGGACCCCACATTGCTTTAGAAACACGTTGTGGGTCATTTCACGTTTCCCCCTCTGAAGTCATTTGGGTTCATCGACCATTGGGTGTTCTTCACTGCTCAGCTGGGAAATTAAAGTAGTTATAAATAAGACCAGATATGTTGTGACCCAGGCCCATGTAGTTGATATTAAATGCAAAACAGTTCCAAAAAACAAACAGATTTTATTAAAACAGCTGAGAATTAACTCATTCTCAGCATATTCTAAATGAAATGAAAGCAAAGCCCTCAAAACACCAGTCTTTAGTTTATCTCTGACCTTGGGATAATTAGGCAAACTGCTGAAGTCTTTTCTTGGCAACAGTTCAGGAACAGAAGAAATAACTACAGCCGAACAAGAAGCAATTCTCTCAACGTTGTTTTCCGGCAAAGAGCCCAAGAGCTGTTGCTGGTCTTTTAAGCCTTATGGGAGGGGCCAATCATCTCTTGGCCCTACTCCCGAGTCATCCTCTCTGCTTTATCTGCTCCTGCCTTCTGGCAGCTCTTCTCATGTGTGCATTAGGAACAGGCTCCTCCTGTTCCTTTGTCTCTCTACTGTCAGCCTCTGGAGGCTCTGGAGTCCACGCATCACTCCCCGATGGCCCTGGCCCCATCTCTGCCTCCGACACAGAGCCCTCATCCGTGCCTTCCCCAGCCTCCAGGACTGGGCCATGTTCTTCCTCAGCCTCATTGCTGTCTGACTCCGTTGCCAGTTCCACAGGCTGCTGGCGGACCACAACAGTATATAGGAATTGATACTTCCCTCTTTTATAAGAATAGTATTTTCCCTTTGGGAAATGATGTTTTTTCTTCTTCTGCTTCCTTTTACTTGGTGTCAGCCCTTTGTGGTAAAGACTTTGAGAAAACAGGTGTCAGAAGAAACAATGGAACCCAACTTTATTGCTTCAGGGTATAACAGAAGAATCTTGAAGCTCTGACAGCGTTAATTTCTCTCTCACACACAAACTGATAATATTAAGAGCCTTGATGGTACAGTGGTTTAATGCACCCTGTTATTAACACAGCTGCCTGCAATTTCTGCTGGTTCGAATCTCTCCAAGGCTCAAGGTCGACTCAGCCTTCCATCCTTTCTAAGGTAGGTGAAATGAGGACCCAGTTTGTGGGGGCAATAAGCTGACTTTGTATAAAATATACAAAAGAATGAAGGCTATTGCTTAACGCATTGTAAGCCGCCCTGAGTCTCCGGAGAAGGGCGGCATATAAATCAAATTTAAAAAAAAAAAAAAAGGAGGATCAAAGTTAGCAATCCTGACTTTCTTTCTTACCCCTCTTCTCCTTCAGGGGGAAGATGATATTTAACATAACTATCCTTGTATTCCTTCTTCAGGTTTCTTTCCATACTTCTCTACGCTTAGCCTGGAAACTCATTCTCTTATCTTGGGATTGGTAATATTTGGAAACCTTTGGCTGGAGAGGGCTTAGGTTTATCAGGTATAATATAATGCCTTGGTAAGGCCACACTTGGAATACTCCATCCAGTTTTGGTCACCATGATATAAAAAAGATGTTGAGACTCTACAACGAGCAACCAAGATGATTAGGGGACTGGACTAAAACATACGAAGAATTGTTGCAGGAATTGGGTATGTCTAGTCTAGTGAAAAGAAGGACCAGGGGAGACATGATAGAAGTTTTCCAATATTTGTGGGGCTGCCACAAAGAAGAAGGGATCCACCTATTCTCAAAAAAAAGAGCCTTGGTAGTACAGTGGTCTAAGGCACCCTGTTATTAAGTTGGTTATTAAGACCAGCTGCTGCAATTACTGCAGGTTCGAATCTCGCCAAGGCTCAAGGTTGACTCATCCTTCCATCCTTTCTAAGGTAGGTAAATTGAGGACCCAGTTTGTGGGGGCAATAAGATGACTTTGTATAAATATACAAAAGGATGAAGGCTATTGCTTAGCGCATTGTAAGCCGACCTGAGTCTCCGGAGAAGGGCGGCATATAAATCAAATTAAAAAAAAAAAAGCGTCTGAAGTTAAGACAAGAAACAATGGATGGAAACTATTCAAGGAGAGAAGCAACCAAGAACTAAGGATAAATTTCCTGACAGAACAATTAATCAGTGGAACAACTTGCCTCCAGAAGTTATGGGTTCTCCATCACTAGAGCTTTTGAAGACGAGACTGGAGACAGCCATTTGTCCAAAATGTTGTAGGGTCTCCTGCTTGAGCAGTGGTTCGACTAGAAGACTTCCAAGATCCCTTCCAATTCTGTTATTCTATTATTCTGTTATGTCTGCTTCAGTCATATGATGCCTGTTGGAGAACTCTTTTAATGGACCACAGTTCATCTCTCACACTTCTTTCAATTTTGAAAAAAACTTCACCTATCACCAGTCTTATCTAATTTTAGGAATTCTTGGAGGCCTCAGAGCATTTGAATCAAGGTGTGTCAAGCCAAGTCTTTGAGCATCAATGTGATCTGACTGTTTTTCTTGGAAACAGAAGCAAGACTATCGCTGACCATTCCTGCTGTTACATTTCAATCTCAGAAAAAGAAGAGAGTTTCACAAAAACTCAAAATGGCGGCCCCAACAACATGATTGAATCCCTGGCTATTTTTAATGTTTGCCATCTTGACTTGATTTCCCATGTTTTAATCTCTAATTATTTCACCAAGAACATATGCTGAGCTTTTGTCTTCCATTCATGTTTCTTCTGTTGACAGTTAATCGCCTGCCAAAACCCAGCGAAATATTTTAATTCAATATATATGATTCCCAGAATAATTGTCTGGATAATTTAATAAGATTTTCTTTTTAACACTTTGGCCTTACAAGAAAGAGAAATACTCTTGGAGCGCTAAATCAGACGAAAGACCATGAAACTTTCTGGAACCAACATGCTAAGCAGTAGAAGAAGACAAAATGTCCCAGTTTTCTCACATGCTCTCTTTCCGTTGTCTAAATGACTTTCAGGTTGTTACTTCAATGTTTGTTGGTGCAGAACTTCTGCTCAGGGATTGACAGTCTTTTAGTCTCAAGACTCTGATGGCCTGAAGGGGTTCATCTAATGTCAGAGCGGCCCTCGTCAAAACTCTTTGTGTTCCTCTTGTATGGAGGGCTTAGACTGATACTAATAGTAACTGAATCTTTTCCCACAGTGGATGCAGTTGCTATCTTTGAAAATAATAACAGGTACCATTTGTTAGAACATAGAACATCAGATTGGAAGGGACCTTGGAGATCTTCTAGTCCAACCCTTTTTGCAAGAGGAGACACCATACCATTTCAGACAAATGGCTGTCCAGTCTCTTCTTGAAAACCTCCAGTGATGGGGCACACAATTTTTGAATGCAAGTCTTTCCACCAGTTGATTGTTCTCACTGTCTGGAAATTCCTCCTTAGTTCTAGGTTGCTTCTCTCCTTGGTTAATTTCCATCCATTGTTGATAGATTCAAGGAGAAGATGAGAAGGTGGCTTCATTGCATCTGCACCCAGTTGACTCCATCTACTGCCTATTGATCTTAGACCCATAAAAGCAAAGAGATTTGTCTATGGAGATTCTCAGTCATTCAGGTCATGGTTGTCCCAAAGGTGCTTTTTCAAAGGGCAACTGGATTTTTCTCTGGTTTTTTCTTGAAGACATTTCGCTTCTCATCCAAGAAGCTTCTTCAGCTCTGACAGCTTCCATTCCCCACCATCCTTGTCAGAGCTGAAGAAGCTTCTTGGATGAGAAGCGAAATGTCTTCAAGGGAAAACAAAGGCCAGCTGCCTTTTGAAAAAGCACCTTTGAGACAGTAAAGAGATTTCTTCCTTTCTCTGAGTGTTCATTTTACTTTGTTTAAATTCTTCCATTGGATATTCCCATTTTAGGGAGTGAAATTGGACCAGCTGCTGAAATGGCAAAAAAAACATTTGCACTACAATTTTTAACATTAAATGTTGAATTGCTTGTTAAGGATAACTTAATACCTTATATATTTGCTTATGAGCAGACTTTTTACTAAAAAAAAAAACTTACCGACAACTTCCTACCCATGCAAAAACAGGCACACATTTCCGAATAAATGAAATGTATATAAATATGATCTTCTTTAATATGTTATGAATGCCATTAAATAGGCTTAATGCAGTGGTGAAATCCAAATTTTTTTACTACTGGTTCTGTGGGGGTGGCTTGGAGGGCTTGGTGGGCATGGCAGGGGAAGGATACTGCAAAATCTCCATTCCCTCCCCACTCCAGGGGGAAGGATATTGCAAAATCCCCATTCCCACCCCATTCTGGGTCCAGCGAGAGGTAGCATTTGCCAGTTCTTCAAACTACTCAAAATTTCTGCTACCAGTTCTCCAGAACCTGTCAAAACCTGCTGGATTTCACCCCTGGTTTAATGTTACTTAGAAATGTGTTCCTGTATATTAAAGAACAGAAGTTAAATACTCATTTTTCATAGTTAAAAATTCAAAAGTTTTAGTTTAGTCTATCAGATCTGAGTTATTCTGGACTGAAGCAACCCTAGAAATGTGTTAAGAATGGATGGATGGATGGATGGATGGATGGATGGATGGATGGATGGATATCTCTTTTGATTTCTGGAGAGTTAAATTTTCATTATCTCTTTGCTACCACCTAATAGTGCTTGGGATTGTTGCAGACCAGATATGGAATTCTAATTCTCAAAGTAGGAACAATACTCATAACTTACTGGATTTCCCTAAACTTCCCTTGCTAGTTTTGCTTTTTCTCACCCCCAAGCTATCCATTTTATTTTATTTCATTTTATTTTGATGCACATCTGAAATGTAAGAATTGGAACGAGAGACCCAACCAACGTCACAGAACCCCTACATCTTGTGTAAAACCCCAATGTTCATATTATTTGAGAATCCTTTTTTGCCAGCTCTCTTTCTAGAATAGGCTGGGACTGCTTATTTTGTTGCATATGTCCTCCGCCCCATGATCTGGACCACCCAAGTGTGAATTCGTGGAATCACTGAATTGTGGTGTTGGAAGAAATTGCAAGATTGATCTATTCCAGATAGCTGCAATGGGTAGCAAAAACCAGTAGGACCATTGTCAAGAGATGGCTATCCATCTTCTTAAAACCCCTCATAAATGGGCAGCCCCAAAACTTCTGCTCCTACAAATCTTTAGAAAGATTCTCCTTATATTTCAACATGTAACTGCCACTTAGAACCATTTTTTTGTGGTCCTAGATCTGTGGCAATGAAAAACAGTTCCTGAACATCTTCTTTCCATCGCTCACTTAAGCCAACTTTCTTTGTTTCTCGCCCTGCAAAGAAAACATTCGTAAGTCTGCATCCAAATTTACCCTCCAAAATGCTATCTTTGAAAGAAACATTACTTTGTTTGTGACTATAAGCTACCAAATTTAGGATTAGATAGGGCCATCTGCCCTATCTAGAGGTCAAAAAAGTCAAGATGGAGTCCATGACCCTATAATTGAAGCCCTGGCCCTTTTTAATGTACAGTAGTGGCCAAAATTGTGGAAACCTTTTTGGGAAAAGTGTATTTTTAAGGTTTGATGGCTAATAACATCACTTTTTTGGGAATTTCAAGATAATCCTATTCCATTGCTGGAATGGCCTGGGAAGAGCCCAGACTTTAACCCAATTGAAAATCTATGGAGCCAACTAAAGAAACTTTAGCAACCCAGTAATAAAACCCAATTAATTGAAGCAATCCTTCAATCTTGGTTTCACATGATAACAGCTGCAGAACTAAAAGATTTGGTTCACTCCATGGGAAGACGTTGTAAGGCCGTCATTCATGCTAAAGGTTACCCAATGAAGGATTAACTGACATGGTGGTAATTTTTGTATATCTCGTTTTTTCTACATGTTTCCCTTTTCTTCTTTATACTGTAATTGCCATTCTAATAGCAAATCCTTCCTAAAAGTTATTGCATTACATTCTTGATTAAATTATCTTTCCATTGATATATAATTTTATGATATTATTCCCCCCAAAAATGGTGTTATTAGCTAGTTTTAGAAAATACACCTTTCCCAAAAGGTTTCCACAATTTTGGCCACTACTGTAGTGACACAAATAAAAATTGGGCAGTTCAATCATGTGACTATTCAATCACACCTGCTACCTTAACTTTTCGGCCCCTCCTTGAGGTTGGTATCTCAGGTTGACCTCCCTTTCTAGATGCTTGAGAAGGTTGATGGAAACAACAATAAGAAGAATAAATTATGGATCATGTTTACACAAGAATTTGATTCCAGCTTGCAGGAGACACTGGAATTGGCAAACTTAAAAAAGTACAAATTGTGTTGGTGGAAAAGGAGAATCCAGGTTCCTTCATGGAAAGTTCCAGAAGTACAGTAACCAGCTCTGGGAGTCAGTAAAGGCATCCTCCAAGAAGGATTGGCAACATTTTCGCCCTTCTAAATGGAGGCCTTGGGAGGTCTAACAACATAATTCAAAATGACATGTTCCTAAGCCTTATTATGTCTCCAAATAAATAAATAAAAATGAGAGAAAAGTTATGTCTGCACAGTATATTTCTTGCTTCTGTAATCAGAAACAGAATCTTCTGTTTTAAAAAAAAGGAAAACAAGAAATGTTTGGTTTTCTCTCTCTCTCTTTTTTCTTTTTAACAAAAGAGAAGTTCAATTCATAAGAGTTTAGGTAAGTCTGTTATAAAGGATATTTTCCCGCTTCCAAGTTTTTAAAGAACCCTTGGGAGAAATGAGGAAACTCTAAACAAATTCAGCAACTCTTCATTAGGAGGGCTTACTTCCTAATCAACCTCATTTTGATTTAAGGCAATCTTAAATCAAATCACTCTTAGAAAGAGTGCAGAGAAGAGCAACAAAGAGGATTAGGGGACTGGAGGCTAAAACATATGAAGAACGGTTGCAGGAATTGGGTAGGTCTAGTCTAATGAAAAGACAGATTAGGGGTGACATGATAGCAGTTTCACAATATTTGAGGGGCTGCCCCAAAGGAGAGATGAGTCAAGCTATTCTCTAAAGCACCTGAGGGAAGGACAAGAAGCAACAGTTGGAAGCTAATCAAGGAGAGAAGCAACTTAGAACTAAGGAGAAATTTCCTAAACGTGAGGACAATTAATCAGTGGAACTGCTTGCCTCCAGAAGTTGTGGGGGCTCCATCACTGGAGGTATTTAAGAAGAGATTGGACAACCACTTTTCTGAAATGGTGTAGGGTCTCCTGCTTGAGCAGGGGGTTGGACTAGAAGACCTCCAAGGTCCCTTTGAACTCTGTTATTCTGTTCTGTTCTGGTAAGGACATGGATGATGGCCATCAGACCTTCTCTCTCTGATATAGTGGGACTCTATTGATTGAAATTGATTGACTGCCGAGACCTTTCAGCAACCATTTCTAATTTGTCATCCTGCTTCCCCACTCACCATTGTCTGGCTGAACATGTTCCTCTGCTCTCGCATTTCAGCCATGGGCTTAGACGTCCCTTCACCTTCTGCACTGGGGCAGCCTCTTCCACCATAGAATGGGGGCTGCCCCCCGTGTACTAGAAGAGAAATGGAAGACAGGGGAGGGTCTAGTGGCTTACTTGCATCAGTGGTGGGTTTCACTTACCTTTGCTACCACTTCGCTCGCACGCGCACTTCTGCGCATCCGCAGAAGCTTCTGTGCATGCACAGAGCGTATTTGATGATGTCCAGGCAGAGTCACCCACCGCCACTGCTACCCAAACCAGGGCGAACCAGTAGCAACCCACCAGTGCCTTGCATGCTCTGTGATAGGAGGAAGGGGCCTTTAGCGGCATAGCTCTTTCTCCTGGTTTGATCCTGATAGATTCCTTCATCAACCTCTCCTCCAAGCTTCATTGGGGGCCTGAAGAGGTTGAAACCTCATCCTAACCGTTCCTCACCTCAATTTTGCAAACTAATGGTTCACCCCTTGGCCAAGAAGACAACCACGATCCAGAGACACATCAATCCGGAGGCTCCAGCTGGTCCAGAACGCAGCAGCGCGGTTAGTGACGGGAGCAGCATGGCGCTCCCACGTAACACCGCTCCTGCGTGAGCTGCACTGGCTCCCGGTGGTCTTCCGGGTGCGCTTCAAGGTGTTGGTTCTCACCTTTAAAGCGCTCCATGGCATCGGGCCTAGCTATCTTCGAGACCGCCTGCTGCTACCGATGACCTCCCATCGACCCGTGCGCTCCCACAGAGAGGGCCTCCTCAGGGTGCCATCAGCCAATCAATGCAGGCTGGTGACCCCCAGGGGGAGGGCCTTCTCTGTGGGGGCACCTACCCTCTGGAATCAGCTGCCCCCAGAGATAAGGAGAATCCAAGACCTCAGTGCCTTCCGCCGCACCCTTAAAACTTTCTTTTTTCATCAAGCCGGGCTGGCTTAACATATTTTTAAATTTTAATTTTTAATTGGTTTGCCATTTTAAACTGGGGCCAAATTAATACATATCCTTTTAATTGTTTTTTAATATTTGTATTGCATGTTTTTATCTGGCTGTACACCGCCCTGAGTCCCTCGGGAGAAGGTGCGGTATATAAATTCGAAATAAAATAAAATAAAATAAAATAAATCATATAACTTATGAAAATAGAAGCCTTCACCTACACATCACGTGGTTTGATTTTCTGGAAAGGAAAAATGAGGACGAATGCGGAGGCTTTTAAGCAAAGGGGACAGTGTAAACAGAAAGTTCCACAAAGTCCTGGGTTGATTTATGTTAGACGATGGAAGCTGAGAGCTGCAGGAATACATTCAAATAAAATAAAATAAAAAGAAAGAAAGAAAGAAAGAATACAGAGCCTTTGAAAGGATGGTGTGCCTATTTATCCGGGATTGGCTCAGACCTTTGGCTCAGGGCCCTGGACATGATCACAGCCCCAGGGTATTTGACAGTGAAGCAAACCAGTTGCACAGTGTGAGGCCCCTGGAGCATCAGGGGAGATCTGTGGCCCTGATCAAGGGAATGGGGAGCTCTTTCACAACCAGGGGAATGAGATTGACAGAATAATAGAGTCGGAAGGGACCTTGGAGGTCTTCTAGTCCAACCCCCTTCTCAGGCAGGAGACTCTATATAATACTATATACTCTATATACTCTACCCCTTGCTCAAGCAGGAGATCTTAGACCATTTCAGACATGAGGCAGTCCAATCTCTTCTTGAAAACCTCCAGTGATGGAAGTCTGTAGAGATCCTCAGTCCTCCAGGTCAGGGTTCTCCCAAAGGTGCTTTTTCAGGAGGCAACTGGACTTCCTTGGGGTATTTTTTTTTCTTTTGAAGACGTTTCACTTCTCATCCAAGAAGCTTCTTGGAGGAAGGGATTTCCAGAGGGGAAAATTGCAGACTACAGGAACCATTTGCACCACTCAGGTGACCCTGAGGACACAGATAAAGCTCCAAGGCCCTCTAAAAGGATGCAGATGACCATCTGTCTGCAAGGAGTATAAATCCTTCCATTCCCCTGTCAATGCTGAAGAAGTTTCTTGGATGAGAAGCGAAACGTCTTCAAAAGAAAAAAACAAGGAAGTCCAGTTTCCTCCTGAAAAAGCACCTTTGGGACTCCAGTGATGGAGCAACCACAACTTCTGGTGGCAAGTTGTTCCACTGATAAATATTTCTTCCAGTCAGGAAGAACTAGGTTGCTTCTCTCCTTGATTGCTTCTTGTCCTGCCTTCTGGCACTTTGCAAGACCTCTTCTTTGCTGGTTGGAAAATTGTCCACCCACCATCACAAGTGGGAAAAGCCTGGATAGCTCAACAGACAGAAGCACTGTAATTTAACACCAGCTGTCTGCAATTAAAGTAAGATCGAATCTCTCCAAGGCTCAAGGTTGACTCAGTCTTCCATCCTTTCTAAGGTAGGTAAATTGAGGACCCAGATTGTGGGGGCAATAAGCTGACTTTGTATAAATATACAAAAGGATGAAGGCTATTGCTTAGCGCATTGTAAGCCACCCTGAGTCTCTGGAGAAGGGCGGCATATAAATCAAATCAAAAAAAAAAAAAAAAGCCCGTGGCTCTCCCTCTCACTCCTGACAGCAGGTGAAAACGTCATGGAAAGGATTCTGTTTATCTAACTTTTGTCACTTCCGGTGTGTTGCATGTGGCCCTGTGGTGAGAAGGCAGCATTCATTGGACAGCTTCAAATTGGGATAGAGAATTTAATCGACCCCAATGGCATTACTCTCCTCTTTCAGCTTTTTCCTAACCTGGAGGCATCAAGGGCTCAATGGGAAATACTATTCTTCAGCCTTATTGCAGGAAACCCCTCAACTTATGACCACAATTGAACCCAACGTTTATGTTGCTAAGTGAGACGCTTGTTAAATGAGCTTTGCCTCATTTGACAACCTTTCTTGCCAGAGTTGTTAAGTGAATCATTGCGTTTGTTTAAGTTGGTCACACGGCTGTTAAACGAATCTGGCTTCCCCGTTGACTTTCCTCGTCAGAAGGTCACAAAAGCGGGGGAGGTCATGTGACCCCGGGACATTGCAACCGTCATAAACACAAGGCAAGCGTCTGAATTTTGATCACTGCAACAGTGGTGGGTTTCAATTTTTTTTACTACCGGTTCTGTGGGTGTGGCATGGTGGGCGTGGCTTGGTGGGCGTGGCAGGGGAAGGTTACTGCAAAATCGCCATTTCCTCCCCACTCCTGGGGGAAGGACACTATAAAATCTCCATTCCCTCCCCACTCCAGGGGAAGGTTACTGCAAAATTGCCATTTCCTTCCCACTCCTGGGGGAAGGACACTATAAAATCTCCATTCCCTCCCCACTCCAGGGGAAGGTTACTGAAAAATCCCCATTTCCTCCCCACTCCTGGGGGAAGGACACTATAAAATCTCCATTCCCTCCCCACTCCAGGAGAAGGTTACTGCAAAATCCCCATTTCCTCCCCACTCCTGGGGGAAGGACACTATAAAATCTCCATTCCCTCCCCACTCCAGGAGAAAGTTACTGCAAAATCCCCATTTCCTCCTCACTCCTGGGGGAAGGACACTATAAAATCTCCATTCCCTCCCCACTCCAGGAGAAGGTTACTGCAAAATCCCCATTTCCTCCTCACTCCTGGGGGAAGGACACTATAAAATCTCCATTCCCTCCCCACTCCAGGGGAAGGTTACTGCAAAATCCCCATTTCCTCCTCACTCCTGGGGGAAGGACACTATAAAATCTCCATTCCCTCCCCACTCCAGGAGAAGGTTACTGCAAAATCCCCATTTCCTCCTCACTCCTGGGGGAAGGACACTATAAAATCTCCATTCCCTCCCCACTCCAGGGGAAGGTTACTGGCTAAGACACTGAGCTTGTCGATCAGAAAGGTCGGCAGTTCAGCAGTTTGAATTCCTAGTATAGGTCTCCTGTGTCAGCAGGGGGTTGGACTAGATGACCTCCAAGGTCCCTTCCAACTCTGTTACTGTTACCAAAATCCCCATTTCCTCCTGATCAGCTGGGACATTTGGGAGGCAGAGGATAGATGGGGGCGGGGCCAGTCAGAATTTTTACTACTGGTTTTCTGAACTACTCAAAATTTTCTCTACCGGTTCTCCAGAACTGGTCAGAACCTGCTGTGAAACCCACTGCACGCTGCAATGGTCGCAAGTGTGAAAAATGGTCATAAGTCACTCTTGCCAGTGCTCTCCGAACAGTCACTAAGTGAACTGTCGTAAGTCGAGGCTCACATGTCTTCTATTTTCCTGAAACACAGAAAGGTGATACTCACAGGCATCTTTACGCCTTGGTAACTTTTCCTGAAGGAATCTTAGTTCTACATAGTTTGGCAATATATATTTTACGCTTACCAAGCCACACTATTCATTCAAGTCAGAAAATATGGAGATTGGAGATTCGGCAGCCAGAGTGACGCTGTTCAAATTTCACGGTGGAACTCGTTCATGGAATGACAAATGGATTTTCAAGAAAAATGAGACTGTTCTGAGAGCTGCGCTGCCTGATTCTCTTTCAGCGATGCCCAAGTTCTCCATTGTGCAATATTAGCTACAAATCTGATCGATTCCTAGAAGGAATGGGAAGGGAGTGGCTCAGCAAGGCGAGAAGGGAAACGCGAAACAATGGATGGCAAGAGAGACAGTAGCCAAAGCCAGGAGTTCCTTTTTCTTCCAACTTCCCACTTCCTTCTAGTCTTTTTTATTTCTGAGCGTTCAGTCAACACATTTAAACATCTATTCCTATTTCTTTTATAACTGTGAATGTTACAAACACCCTCTTGTTCAGCTAACAAAAGTTAAGGGTTTTGTTAGGGCTAGAGTTTCCATTGGTGTTGTGGCCCGTCAGCGGCCTGTGCAGATTGTAGCTGACTCTGACAGTGAGGAGGCTGGTGTGGTGCTGCGCCAGCAGCCTGTGCAGCTGGCGCTCGAGTCGGACAGTGAGGAGGCTGGAGAAGATGTGGTGCCAGAGACAGGGATTCAGCCAGGGCCTTCAGAACCTCCAGAAGCTCCTTTAAGTGAAAAGGACGAAGTTGAGGAGCCTCTTCTCGATGCACGGGCGCACAGAGCAGCCAAAAGGCAGCAGTGGCTCCTCAGGAGTTCTCCTCGAGAGTAAGGCTTAGGGCTAATTGGCCAATCCCTCAGCCTATTTAAGGATGGACGATGACTGAGGCAATTTACAGGAAACAACTTCATTCATATTCCTTTGCGTCTTGATTCCAGAAACGTCTGATCGTCTCTTGCTCCTTTCCTGTCAGTTTTCCTGCAAATTGCTTCTGGGCATTCTGCCAACCTTACTGTGCTTCAGAATTAAGTTATTATTCTTTGGATTCTTGTTGGCTGTTAATGAAGTTAAATTAACAGCCCTTGTTCAGAAAAGACTGATTTAAACTGTACTTGTGTTCGAACAACTATTAAGAAAACTCATTAGTAGTCCTTAATTAGTAAACTAAGGTTTGTACGGACTTTGTGTGTGCTGCATTCTTTGGGGTCCGTAGCTGGGGCAGAACACATGATTTCGGGGATGCTTGAAGGTGGTATATAGGAGGAACGGTTGTAAATCTTCTTTTTTTCAGTGCTGTTGTAACTCTGATTGGTCCCTAAAAGAATGGTTGTAACCTGTGCACAATTTAGACACAAATCATTTAAAACTTTTCAGGCTGAACCAGACCAAGAGACGTGTAGGAGAAAGGAGAGTCCCTTCGCCTTCTCTTCTCACATTTTTTCCCCTCAAAGAGTTTCCTTCAAAGCTTTCTCCCGCACTCAGATGTAACTGAAAAAATGGGGGGAAAATAAAATAAAAGGATAATCCAAACAGAGAAATTAAAACCCTGGTTTGGGGAGGGGAGAAACGAAGGAAAACAGAAAGGATTTCAAAGACTTATTAAGCTCCAAATCTGGCAGCTGATTTATTTTCCGTGGAAGTAGGTTGGGGATATATTTCTCAGCTCAGGAAAGTAATGAATGGGGTTTGGTTTCCATCCATGGATTGATGCCCTTCCTTCAGTTCTTAATGCAGCTCAAATGTTCAGGACGTGGTGAAGCCCCCACAGCCACACGGAATGAATGACCTTCCAATGAGCGCCAAGGAGCAAATGGCATTTTATGTTCAGTTATATCGTAGGTGGCGCCCCCTTCCTCCACCTTTTAGCTATTCCAGCACAATCATGTGGAGACTCAACCCAGGCTGGTATCATGGTTGCCCTCCTACCCGTGTCAGGAGGACCACAAGGAAAAAATATTTTCTCTTCTGTGGAATTGGAGCTTCGTGTTCAGAAGAGCTCAGGGCTAGGAAAAAGCTACGTCCTTCCACACAGCCTCCCAATTCACAGGTCTCCGGAAGAGAAACTGAGACATAGACCACCCAGAGAAGATATTATCTATCTATCTATCTATCTATCTATCTATCTATCTATCTATCTATCTATCTACCTACCTACCTACCTACCTACCTAACAATATCTGTCTGTCTGTTTGTCTACCTACCTATTTACCTACCTACCTATCAATCATCTGTCTATCTGTCTGTCTGTCTGTCTGTCTACTTATCTTTCTTTCTATCTATCTATATCTATCATCTATCTATCTATCTATCTATCATCTATCTATCTATCTACTTATCTATCATCTATCTATCTATCATCTATCTATCTATCTATCTATCTATCTATCTATCTATCTACCTATCTATCTATCTACTTACCTACCTACCAATCATCTATCTATATGTCTGTCTGTCTGGTTGTCTACCTATCTACCTATCATGTCTGTCTGTCTGTCTGTTTGTCTGTCTGTCTGTCTGTCTACCTACCTATATTTGCCTGTCTGTCTGTCTGTCTGTCTATCTATCTATCTACCTATCATCTTTCTATCTATCTGTCTGTCTATTTATCTATTTATCTTTCTATCTATCATCTATCATCTATCTATCTATGATATGATTCAATGATTGATTCGATGATTGATTCGATGATTGATTCGATAATCTTATATGATGCATTTTTTTTTATTTCCACCCTGGTAGGACTAGAAGAGAATTCCTTTCAAGTTCATCCAATGGATGTTATGACCAAGAAGGAATTTGAATTCCTCCTCCTAAATCCCAACATCATTGTCCACTATATAGCAAGAATAGCAAAGGAACGGAGGTCTAGATTTCCTGAGGAGGTCTCCATTCAAGGACTGCATGTTGGACATTCTCAGAACTCATTCTTATTTTAAGCCACCAGCACACAAGGCTCCCTTCCCCCACCACCACCACCCCCACCCAGCCCATGGCTAACACAAGGGAAACTCCTATTGTGCAAACACATTGAGTTTTGGAACTCAGCCTTACTATCTGGATTTCTTCAATGGTGAATGAATACTCCGGAGCATTGTTGTTACTTTTTTTTTTTTTTTTTTTTTAAGGTAGAAGTTCCTACTATCTTCTTTCTAACATCAAGGGAAGTAGGATTAGCTCAGACAAAATTACCAGAATGGCTCACATCATTTTTCTCATGATGTCATATGGATACCAGCTGGGCTTTGAAATACAATACAAACAGTCCGATGATGAACGCACAACATTACAGTGTCTGTTAAAATAAACCAGCATTGTATCAAAGGCCATTGTCAACCCTGAAACATTCATGGCCGAACACATTTCTTCCACCCACCTGGATCTGAGGATATAGGAGCCACCTATAGAATAAGTTGTAGAGTCCTCAGGTAACATTGACCAGGACATGTCTGGAAAATCAAAGAGCATACAATGTGTGTGTGTGTGTGTGTGTGTGTGTGTGTGCAACACACACGCACACCTGTACAGTGTTTGCTTTCACAAGGGAATTGAAACGAAATTAATACGGGAGTCCAGAGAACAAAAGAAAGCAACAACCAATTATCAATCTCCTCTGCATTATTTATGGCGCATTAAATTTTTTAAGCGTTGCTTTCCTTTGCCTGTAGAACCTGGAAAATGTCAATTCGTGGCTGGGAAAACTAAGGTTGCTAACCATGAAGAAATATGCAGTAACACTGATTTATTTCCTGGCACTCTCTGCTATGAGGACCCGCAATTGATGGGCTGTTTTATGAGCTCTGTCACTGAAGAAGTGTGATCTCAGTTCTCTGGTGGGTTATGAACATGAGCAAGAAATTCAAAGGATGTTGTTGCACCTTCTGCATCTCTGGAGGAAAAGAAATTCAATGTCAGTTAAATGCACAACCAAGTCTATGTACATTTGTATTAGTTTAAGCTTTGAATTTATCTATATAATTCTTCAAGCCTCGAGACCAAATATGTGAATTCCCCAGTAAGATTGATTTCTGAGTTCATGGCTTAGGCCCGGGGTACTTGCAGGACCATCTCCAGCTGCTCTCCCACCGTCCCGTGCGCTCTCACAGAGTGGGCCTCCTCAGGGTGCCTTCAGCCAAACAATGTCGGCTGACGGCCCCCAGGAGGAGAGCGTTCTCTGTGGGAGCCCCGACCCTCTGGAATGATTTTCCCACTGAGCTCAGGACAGGAGCCCGACCTCCTTTCCTTGCGTCGTGAGTTGAAGACGTGGCTCTTTCGTCAACTTAACTGATCCGTTATGGGTGTACATTGTTATAATTTTAAATTGTTTTAATTGGGTTGTTGATTTTAATGTTATTGTGATTTGTATTGGATATTGTTTTTGTAAGCCACCTGAGTCCCTCGGGAGAATGGCGGCATATAAATCGCAATAATAAATAAATAAAACCCTCTGAATAGCTTTATTGAATCACTCTACGGAAGACATTTTGCATAGAATTTGAAATTATGGTTGAATTCACACAGTTTTGGGGAATAAAGGAATCACTTTTTCAAACAAAATGGCTGAATATATAAGATTTAATTCTTCACTTCCGAAGACAGGCAGGGAGATTTTGACACGCCTTCCGTAAAAGGAAAGTTTCCAATTTTGCATTAAAAGAACACGACACGCATTTAATTCAACTGGACTTGAAAGCATAAACCTGAGTTGGACAAAAATGTTATTCTAGTCGTTGACTTTCCATAAATGCAGTCTTGTGTTCTTGAACTCATAATGGTGGGCAAGCATATATGGACGGCAGCTCAGCCTCTGAAGTTTTGGCAAGAAGGGCTGTGCAAATGTTCCATACATTAGCATGTGCAACATAAATACTGTGAAACATATTTGGGGAAGGTAGAAGGGCTACATAACATAATCTTCTCCACCTTTAAATTGGCCAGGACTTCAAAAGAATTGGTGGGTTGAGATGGCAGGAAGTTCTCCAAAGCAATCAGAAAACCATTCATTTGTGCTGGGCTATATTGGGAACACTGGAACACTCAACTGGGAAACCCTGGCCATCCTAGACCAAGCCAAGTCCAAAAAATGCTAGGGAATTTCTAGAAGCCTGGCACTCTGACAAATCAGCCATCAATAGGCACATAGACATAAACAACATCTGTAAACTATGCGAAAGAGACAATCAACCAGCCCAAAAGAGAAGAAAGAGAGCCCAGCACTGCTCCAAGAGATCAACTCCAACATTAATATCAGAGCAACAATCAAGTAAGCAATATCCCAACCAAGATGTCCCAAAGGTGGTTTTTCAAGAGGCAACTGGACTTTCTAGGTTTCACTTCTCCTCCAAGAAGCTTCTTCAGTTCTTCAGTCAGAGCTGAAGAAGCTTCTCGCATGAAAAAGCACTTTTGGGACAACCTGACCTGGATGACGGAGAATCTCCATCATTTCTTCTCAACCAAGAAACGGCCAAAGAAGCCAACAGTAAACAGCTTAACCAAAGAATCTCTAAGATCAACATCACCAACACTGACAGGGCAAGCCACTAGAATAAAAATGGAAAACAAACCCCTCTCCTTTCTAGCACTGATGATGTTAGCTAGTTGGGTAATGAAAGGTCTACAAGAACACAACCACGCTCTGAGAGCACCTCTCACATTGGAAATAGCCCACTCTCTGCAGAATGCAGAGGTCCTATCAGCTACATGTTACCAAGCAAAGATGTTTCTGTGTCCTTAGGATCCCTACCTCAGCCTGTCCCATCCCAGTTAGACATTCAACTCCCTTCTGACTAGGTTGAAAACATTTCAGTTGGACTAAAGGCTTTTTCAATCCCTTTCACTGCTTGTTCCCCTGCAGTCCAGTGTTACATCACCTCAGTGGTGAAATGCACTTACCTTTGCTACCGGTTTGGGAGTGTGAGCACCCGTGCCTCTTCTGCGCATGGGCAGAGGGTCAAAAACAGGACATAATGACGTCCCAGTGGGTGGGTGGAGCCTCCCGCTCCAGCGCTACCAGTTCATGCAAACCAGATAGATCCAGCTGGATTTCACTGCTGCATCACCTCCTCTTCATGGAGTAAACTTTGGACTCACACTTGGGTCCAGCTGCTTTGTCTTGCTGCCACTGCTCCAAATACAAATGCGTGGTTATTGTGACAAGGGTTATATAGAAAGAAAATCAGACATCTAACTCAATTGGAGGTGTCTGAGGAGATATATTTGAAGTTTCTTACAGGACCTCTTTCCATATGCAAATCTACCTTTGAGAACTTACAGAGAAGTTCTAGAGCAGGAAAACTCCAACCTTGGCAATTTTAAGACTTGTGGATTTTAACTCCCAGAATTCCCTAGCCAGCATGGTTGGCTGAGGAATTCTGGGAGTTGAAGTCCCCAAGTCTTAAAGTTGCCACGGTTGGGGATCCCTGCTCTAGATTAAAGGGTTGGGTCTATGTTTTAATAAATTAATTATATGTTTTAGTGTTGAACTTCATAGTTTTTACACTATGCCACTATTTTCTAATTCTAGAACAACCATTTGCTTCAATAGCTGTAAATTTTGAAGTTAATTTTTACCCTATGTTTTTACCTTATGCTGGGCAAAGACCAATATAAATTAAATACTGTAATAATATCTAAAAATAGCTCTATAATAAAATGTAAAAAGACAAGGTTTCAGCTATCTGATGAGTTCCATAAAGAGATCCTTTGTTTCTAAAATAGAAAGGGGAAAATGCATTCATGTGTAGACGCCAACCCACTATCCAAAAACCACTGACCAGAATCCACAAAAGTTTCAGAAAATATTTAGAGTTCTTTCATATTACCTCTATGACACTTCTCACATTTTTGATATTTTTGAGATTTCAGAGCTGGGAAATAGACAGACATAGAATTTTAATCCAAGCAAAACATTTTAAATAGATATTTAGGAGATTGAATGGGTATAGTAGACAGAATTTAATAACCGCTTCACTAGAAGCTAATCCCCAAATAAGACAATTTATGCATAGTGGACAACAACTATGATGTAAAACCTTTAATTTCAGAACATATGGACAGACTTAACCATATTTTTCGGTATCTGGGATCCCACCTCCAAGGCAATGGCGACATCAATGGTGAGGTGCGAGCAAGGGTGAATGCAGCCTGGGTGCGTTGGCGAGAACTCCCTGGTGTGTCATGGCACAGATGAATGCCAACCCATCTTAAATCCAAAATTTGCAAGACAACTGTATGGCACTGAATGCTGGGCAGCAACAACAGGGACCAAAAGCTCTCTCCATGCCATGGAAATGCGAAGGGCATCTCCCTTCTTGACCACCTCACAAATGACACCATTCTACAATGACATTTTGGTGTAGCACCAACTATAGAGAAGATGAGAGAAGGCCGACTCCACTGGCATGGACACGTCCAGAGAGCAGCAGCTTCCACTGTGGCCAAGACTTGCCTACCAAGTAGAAGTCCATGGTTGGTGACCTCGCAGGCATCCAAAACAGAGATGCCAAGACACCATCAACAAGGACATGCAAGCAAGGGCTTGTGCCCTGGAGACGCAGCTGACTGTACAAAGTGGCCTTCAATGATCCGAAAAGCAAACCCTGCACTTGCAGGAATATGCTAGGAAGAAGAAAAAGAAGGAGATGGAGAGACTTAACCATAGTTTCAACTGGGAAACAATGACCATCCTAGACCAGGCCAAGTCCAAAAATGCCAGGGAATTTCTAGAAGCCTGGCACTCTGACAAATCAGCCATCAACAGAGACATAGACATAAAAAATATCTACATACTATGCAAAAGAGACAATCAACAAAGGAAACAAAAAGACCACAACACCTCCCCACCAGCAATCAGCACCCAGATAAGCATAGATTAACACTAAGATTAACACTAGACCAACAATCAAGGAATAAACCATGCCCCAATAAATAACTGCCAAACAAGCTAACAGTAAACAGTCCAACCAAAGAACATCAAGAACACTCCCACCAACAAGCCATTAGAATATAATTTGAGAGCAAGCCCCAGTCCCTACCGGCACTGATGATGTTACCTAGTTGGGTAATGAGATGTGCAAGAAAGCAACCAAGCTCAGAGAGCACCAATGACTCCACAGTCCTCTTCTTTTCCTTCCTCCTTTCTACAACCCCACTCTCTTTTAGCACTGATGAGGGTCATGAGACGTCTACAAAAAAACCACCATGCTCAAAGAGACCAGGGACCCCACAGTCCTCCTCCTCCCAAACCCCCGCTCCTTTCTGGCACTGATGATGTTACCTAGTTGGGTAATGAAATGTCTGCAAGAAGACAACCAAGTTCAGAGAGCACCGAAGACCCCGCCTTTCAACCCTGAGCTGCAATTCTTTATCAAAGAACAAGCATGCTGGCCCCTGACTAAACAAACCATATTATGATTTAATGTGATATCTTGGCTTACACACCAAGCCACAACAATAACTACATTCTCATAAGAATTCCAAATTTCCACACACAACTTCATTTGTTCCTAGCGTTATGTTGCTTATTATTAAATAATTTCTTGGGCCGAAATTATTTAATTGTTTTTTAAATTGATTCTAAATTTTATATGCAATGTTTTATCTTGGTTGTACACCGCCCTGAGTCCCGCAGGAGAAGGGCGGTATAGAAATAAAATAAATAAAATAAATAAATAATAATAAATGTGAAGCATAGCCAGGGGAAGGCAAAGAGTGGATTTCAACCAGCAATGACCAAAAGGCATACACTTAAATAAAGGGACTTGAATAATTCTCTTTTACTCGGTCGTCTTCCTTACCTACTGTATATATACAGTTCAGCTCTTCTGTTTAGAAAACTGACCAGAATGTAGAAAATATTTTTGAATGAAAACCAGTCATCAAGAATTCATTAAAACAGTGTTTCAGAAACAACCTTCTTTCTATAATAGTTGTAAATGTTGGCTTAGATTTAGAGAGCGCTAAATGAATAAGTTTGCACATGTTTTAGAGTGAACTGACTTCTTTGTTTTATCACAACCCATTTCCAAAATTTCTATGGAGATTCTCCATCATCCAGGTTATGGTTGTCCCAAAGGTGCATTTTCAAGAGACAACTGGACTTTCTGGAGGGGTTTTTTGAAGATGTTTTGCTTCTTTTGCTTCTTTTTTATTGTTAGTTGCAAAGTCGTGTCCAGCCCATCGCGACCTCATGGACAATGTTCCTCCAGGCCTTCCTGTCCTCTACCATCCTCTGGAGTCCATTTAAGCTCACGCCGACTGCTTCAGTGACTCCATCCAGCCACCTCCTTCTCTGCCATCCTATTCTTCTTTTGCCCTCAATCGTTCCCAGCATGAGGCTCTTCTCCAGAGAGTCCTTCCTTCTCATTAGGTGGCCAAAGTATTTGAATTTCATCTTCAGGACCTGGCCTTCTAAAGAGCAGTCAGGGTTGATCTCCTCTAGGACTGACTGGTTAGATTGCCTTGCAGTCCAAGGGACTCGCAGGACTTTCGCTTCTATTTATTCATAAATCCATTCCGCACCTTCCAGTCAGAACTGAAGAAACTTCTTTGAAAAGTCTTCAAAGAAAAACCAGAAAGTCCAGTTGCCTCCTGAAAAAGCACCTTTGGGACATCTCCAAAATTAAAAAGAAGCTGAAAGTATTATCTTGCCTACATCATCCATGGTCCAAGTCCGATATCTGCGTACGATCTCCGACCTCCATGTATTTCGCTGTGCCCTCAAGACCCTGCTGTTCCGCCAAGCCAGACTATCAATGTAATGATTTTTAAATTGGGTTTTAAATTTTTGGGGTTTTAAATCTGAGCTGAAATTATGTAATAATTTTAATTAATTTTAACTGATGCCTGTCTTGTGTTTTTAATAGGCTGTACACCACCCTGAGTCCTTCGGGAGAAGGGCGGTATAGAAATAAGTTTATTTATTTGTTTATTTATTTATTTATTTATTTATTATTTATTTATTTATCTCTTTCTAAAGAATATCAAAGATGAAGGGTTATCTTCATCATTGCTTCATTTGCCAATGGGGGAGCATGACTTATTCCTTATCTTGACACCTGTAAACATTTCTAATACATAAACTCTAATACATAAAATCTTTGGAACCAAGAATTCCTTTGATAGGCGAGACATCATGATGTCATCAACACTGTGCTCTCGAACAATATTGCCTTTTAAAATGTTAATTCTTCCAGTTTATTTGAACCTGGAAGAGAAATTATATGTGGTTGGGAAGTCCTCAGAAATTGGGGGATCCAAAAATTCAGAGTTAAAGCCATCATCAGCCGGATGAAAGGGCATTTTCCCTTTTTCTGATCAAATCACCCCAATCCTTCAACTGTCACACATTGACTGCCAAAAGATCAGTGGTTTCCCTCTAGTCTAGAGACTGTTGTCCACTGTTGTTGAAACAAAATACATAAAGCTGTGTGAGGGACATCACAATCCTGGGAAAAACCTGGTCTATGTACTGTATAAACATGAGTGGAGAACGTATAGCAACTGAGATAAAAATGGTGCTTCCTAGATGAAAGAGAAAGGAAGATTAAAGGGCTGCAGATAATGCAAGTTAATCAGCCTGATGGATGCTTTAAGGAAGCCTAGCCTGGCCCAGGCCAACTGACCTTTCTGACCAGAGAGGAAACAAAGCTGGTTTGAACCCAGGACAGAAAATGCTCCAAGCAACACCTGAGACAGAGGCAAGCAACCTCAAACATCCTTGAGGGTCCCACAGAAATCTTTTTAAGAACTGAAGGGTTCCTGGCCAGAATTATTCATAGGTCTTGTTTGGAAACTGATATCATTTGCAACAAAAGGAAAAAGGCAACTCCTTTTGCTGACATTGTGCTTTTTTGCATTGATGTGATGATGCTTTCCCATCATGCACCGGTGCAAAGAGAAGATAGGTTTCCCACAACCAGGATTCTGCCTTGGCTGGTGGCCAAGACTTTAAAGATTTCCGCAGAGCTGAAACAATAGCCACCCAACCCCCGTATTTTTGTTGGCTTTTTTTTTTTTTTTTAATTTTGGAGCCCATCTTCTTCCAAAGCTGGGTTGAAATCTTCTCTCAACATCTTTTCTCTGCAGCTCCCTTTGTGATTCTGCAGCTGCAGGGCTGGGAAAGGATGCACGGAGATCAGAAGCGGAGCCCCTTATCAAGCATCGGGGGACGCCCTGCTCAACTGACAGCTACCCTCGATTGTCATCCTTCCTCAGAGAGGCAGCCAGTTGCTTGGTGGACCTTCAGTCTTCAGTTCAGTTCCAATTCACAAGGGAGGGATGGCAGCATGGTTGTTGTAGTCTTTTGTGGTCACTGCAGGTAGATAATCAAACCATCAATCAGAATAGAGCTGGAAGGACCTTTGAGAATAGAATAGAATAGAATAGAATAGAATAGAATAGAATAGAATAGAATAGAATAGAATAGAATGGAATGGAATGGAATGGAATGGAATGGAATGGAATGGAATGGAATGGAAGGGTAGGGTAGGGTAGGGAAGGGAAGGGAAGGGAAGGGAAGGGAAGAGAAGAGAAGAGAAGAGAAGAGAAGAGAAGAGAAGAGAAGAGAAGAGAAGAGAAGAGAAGAGAAGAGAAGAGAAGAGAAGAGAAGAGAAGAGAAGAGAAGAGTTGGAAGGGACCTTAGAGGTCTTCTAGTCCAACCCCCTACTCAGTGCAGGAAAACCTACACCATTTCAGATGAATGGTTATCCAATCTCTTCTTAAAAACTTCCTGTGTTGGAGCATTTGCATTCACAACTTCTGGAGGCAAGTTGTTCCACTGATTAATTGTTCTCACTGTCAGGAAATTTCTCCTTAGTTCTAAATTGCTTCTCTCCTTGATTAGTTTCCACCAATTGCTTCTTGTCCTACCCTCAGGGGCTTTGGAGAATAGCTAGACTCCCTCCTCTCTGTGGCAGCCCCTCAAATATTGGAAGACTGCTATCATGCCTCCCCTGGTCCTTCTCTTCATTAAACTAGCCATGCCCAGCTCCTGCAACCGTTCATTGTATGTTTTAGCCTCCAGTCACCTAATCATCTTGGTTGCTCTTCTCTGCATTTTTTCAAGGGTCTCAATATCTTTTTTTACATCGTGGTGACCAAAATTGGATGCAATATTTCAAGTGTGGCCTTGCCAAGGCCTTATAAAGTGGTCTAATCCAAGGATCATCCTATTCTTTCTTACATGGAAGAGCTGGTTCATCCACAAATAGGCAGATTTTTGGAGCATCTGCTGTTGGGTTTGTGCTGAGTTCCTAACAGAAATCAATGCCAAGGGACCACACGTCCATCCAGAACTCCCACAGTGGGTAATTTCTACTGTCCACATGTGCTAATTCTTATTATGACTTGCTTTCTGGATGAAGACTCTTTTGATGAACTGAGGCCGTCGGAGAGCTCCCATTTCATCCCAGGGAGCAATGGCCATGCTTACAATTAGCCAACCACTTCCTACTTGGCATTCTTAAAACAACAATATATAAGCAACCTTACAACAGGATTGCTCCTTGTATTACATAGAGAGTGTGTGTGGGTTGACCAGGGTCACTGAAAGAGTTCTTGGCAGTTTAAGGGATTCTCTGAGGTGTAATGGCTTCTTAGCTTCTTGCCAACATAGGAAAAGCACGATGGTCCTTCAGCCAAGAACTTTCCCATTTGTCAAGACTGGAAGGAGATGGATGAGGTTGCTGGACCATAAATGCCAGATTCCTGGTGCTTGGCTGGGCTAGCATTCTTGGCACAGCCGTGGCAAGCCCAGCATGGTACAATGGTGGTGGAAGGGAAGGTTGGACACGAGCAGAGAGACTGGGACTATAATTCCACCAAGGTCTTCACTCCAGACCTGGCTCCAGAATCTTGGCAACCTTCATACAGTTTCTTCCTGGAACGTCTCCAATAATATCTTGATGGTCTTCTCTACCGTGAGTAGATCCAAAGACAATGTGACAGAAGATTTCTTTTCCAGTACACCGTGGGAGAAAACAAACACTTGTGGTCACAAAATACATGATGACTGAAGACACTGACCCAGCTAACACTCAACACACGTATATCAAAATCGGGCATCTCCAGCTGTGTGGACCATGACAGTTGCCAACTGTATCAAAGGTTGAACCTGGACTGTTCTTGACAATTAATGTGTAGATGAGAGACAAGGACCGATCTTGGTTAATTCCATTATGGCCTGGAAGCTCTCCAACATGCTTTGCAGACTGTGGTTTGCTTGGCTTTGGCCCAGCATGCTGTGTGACCCCCAGGCTACTGTAGCTTACTAAATAAACCATGGCTTCACGTGACGTATTACATGACTTGCAAATCTAGCAGCACCTCCCATGCACGATCCATGCTTGTGTGTGAACCTGATGGAAACCCAGGTGTGTCTTTTCATTAGCAGCGGAGCATTTGAGAGTCACCTGGCTACATAATCATATATTGTTCCTTCGGCTCTTGTAGCCTTTTTTTTTTCAAGAGATCAAAAGCAGAGAAAACGTTTATTTCCCCCATGCAAGCATCAAAGGAGGGTAGACCTCTTCTGCAAAGACAATCTTATCTTATGGTCCACTTCCTATGATAAAAAGCTCGCGCTCTCTCCCTCTCCCTTTTTTTTCTTTTTTTCTTTTTTCTTTTTTTCTTTCTTTCTTTCTTTCTCTCCCTCTCCTTTTTCTCTAATTCTTTCTCTCAATCTTTTGTTCTCTCTCCTTTCTCCCTCTCTTTTTCTTTCTTTTTCTCCCTCTCTCTTTTTCTCCCTTTTTCTTTGTTTTTCTTCCTTCCTTCATTTTTCTCTCTGCCTCCTTCTTCATCTCTCTTTCTCTCCCTCTCTCATCTTTCTCTCAATCTTTTGTTCTCTCTCCTTTCTTTCTTTCTCTCTCTCTCTCTTTCTCTCTCTCTCTCTCTTTCTCCCTCTCTCCCTCTCTCTTTCCCTCTCTCTCACCCTTTCTTTCTCTCTTTTTCTTTCTCTCTCTCTCTTCTCTCTTTCTCTCTCAAACTTTCTTTCTCTGTCTTTCTCTCTCACTCTCACCCCATCTTTCTCCCTCACTTCAAGAACTGGGGAATAAACTGTTAGAAAGAAAATAACTGGAAGACCTCTTCAATAAAGCCGTCGTTTAAATTTTCTTGCAGAGTTAGAGGGCGAGCAAAAACAATGGCAGGTTTTGAGAGAAAAAGTGGTTCCTTATTTCAGTAAGAACTCATCCTCTCAGCGGCCCCCTTCTTCCTCCAGAACCATCTTTGGGAAAGGAGCATCCTTCAGCTGAATGAATGAATGAATAGCAGGTTCGTGTCTTTTCCATCCAAGATGGATTGCTGCTTTTGGAACGGTTCATTAAGTTCGCACTCGTGGCTTCGATCTGCCCAGGACTGCAGACAGGAGAAACTCTTGTCCGTCCTATCTTTGATCAACCCTTGAAATGGGGGGTGGAGCTCTGTAGGAAACAACGGTGTATTTCTGGAGAGTTTAAGTGTTGCTGTTTGTGAGTGGCCGCATTCAGGTAGGAGAGCGTTCGGCAAGAAATGTGCTGCCAGATAGCATCAGGATGACAATTCTGGGGCTGTAGACAATTGTCTACAATTCCTGCTTTAGAAATATATTTACTCACTCCTCTTAAAATGCTGCTGCTGGGGCTGTTGGGAGAAATATCCATCTGCTTCAGTTCCAAGGTGGGAGAAAGATACTGAAAACAGGCTGTTAGGACTGAGAGTAGTTACGAATAAACACAGTCAACACACAGATACACTGAGTTGTGTTTACTTTTAGGAAATAGTAAGGCCAATAAACAGTCCAGGTCATACACATATAAAGCAGGAGAAAGCCAAAACGACAGTCCAGGGAAAATCCAATAACAAAGTCTTCTTACCAGTTGTCATAGTCATTCACAATAAACAGTTCTTCTGGATTTGCAAACAGTAGCATACAGAGATATCAGGGAGCAAGATCAGCAAAGAAAACAAACCAAGCTCTCTCTTAAGGACATTGGTTACAGAGCTAACCAATCAGGACACAGTATGATGCAATGCAGCAGTCTTAAAGTTACATTGATGGTTTATATATTGCCAACCCAACAAGTTAAGTAATAGTCATTTCGTTTCCTAACAGAGGCTGATTGGAAAGATGGTTTAATGATGAAGCAGAAGCACATGGGTGATTCTGGGCAGCTGACCACCTGGAGTTGAGAGAGGGGGGTATTTATACCCTCCCTTGGGCTTTGCACTTGAGCTTCCTGTTCCTGTGCAAGAACATGTATTCTATTGGCTGTTGTGGGGGTCATAGCTGGCTCTGTAGGTTGTCTACACCTGTAGGAGTCCCAGATTTGGTTGAAGTTTGTTGGGTGATGCAATGCCCCCGGGTGATTGTGCCATTGTGCCATCTGCTGCTAAATGGGTTGATCCTATTATGTTCTGGAGGGTCACGTCTTAATCCCATCACCCTGGAGCTGGAGGTCTTTTGTCTTGTAGATAGGCTGGCCCAGTTTTTCTTAATGGGCACCAAATATCTGCTGGGGCAGGGAGCTGCTTTCTGTCTTTAAAACATGTTTCTTCTTTTGTCATCCAGGGAAATATAATATTCTGTCTTTTTAATATTTCCTAAAACATTTCATTCTTCTAGGAAAGTGTCAGGGGAGGGTGTCTTCCCTCAAGGCCTTATAATTAGAAATGCCCCACACCGGACTTCCGGTTTCCTCGTTTTCGGCGACGACGGTGCCTTTTTAAGCACCGCCAGCCCAGCCGCTCGTAGAGCCGCTTCTCGATCGTGAAGCGGCTTGAAAGCTTCAAAATCCTCAGGATTCTTTAAGAAGAGGCAGCAGGGTACAGGTCGAGCCCCTGCAACCCCCCCAGGGAATTGTTTCTGGGGAGGAAACAGGTGCGGCTCCCTCCCAACCTGCTGAGACTCCGGGCGGCGTGGGACGTCTCTGCTTTCGCAGAACAAGCCGGCTGCAGGAAACTTCAAAAGAGAAAGGAAACAACCCAAACAAGCAGCTGAAATCTACTTGAACCCTGAAACTCTGAACTGCAAGTATTAGCACTTTGCTGATCTTTTATATTGAAGGGAAAACTTCTGAATGAGTGAAAGTGACTGGAAAAAATATGGCGCTCAGCATTAGAGTAAATGAATCAGCGAGTGTGGATTGGTGAAGTCATCTTGCTTTGTTACAAAGTTAATAAATTGCTATAAAGTTGCTCCGGCTGTAATAACAGGAACAAGAGGAAAATCTCTCCCTTTTACTTGATTTTGCTTCACCACAGTTTTGCCCTGATTAAATCTGGGGGACCTTTTTAGAAGGCTTTGTGGAGGTGGCAGAAGAAGCGGAACCTCCCTCTTTAGAAAAGCTAGCCTACGTGGCAGGATGGCTTCAAAGAAGCAGGAAGGCAAAACAGGGGGGGGATCCCCCACACGCAAACAGGACACGCAGTCACAAGCTCAGAAAAAAGATTTTGATACGGGAGATTTAAAAGAATTTATTTCAAAAATCCTGGATGACAAATTTCAAAAAGCTCAACAGGAAATAGATGATAAAATAAATAAAATAGATGATAAAATCCAAAAGTCTCAACAGGAAATTATGCAGGAAATGCAGCAGAACCAAAAGAAGGTGACCAAAAAAATAACAGATGTGGCGTCTGGCCTGGCAGGATTTATTATGAAAGTTGAGTCAAAAGTGGATGAATTTAAATCAGAAGTTAATGCTAAGATGAAAAATAATGATCACAAATTTTTGGATGTTGATGATAAGATGCAGAGAGTTGAGAATGAGATTGTCATGATGCAATTCCGGGCAATGGAATTCGCTATACGGCTTCGAGGAATTAGAGAAGAGGAGAGACAAGATTTGAGACAGGTCTGTGCTGAAGCCCTAGCTGTGATCTTAAAAATTAATCCTGATATGGTTTTCTGTAAAATAGACAAAATTTACAGAGTCAATTCTTGGGTGGCCAGACAAAGACAATTGCCTAGAGATGTGGTCATATACTTTACAGACAGAGCAATAAGAAATGATATCCTGCAAAAATCTTTTCTTACTTCTGTGCAAGTGGGCGGATCGAAGATCACAGTTTACAAGGAGCTTCCACCTAAGATGTTGAAATCCAGAAAAGACTTTGGCTTTCTTGTTAAAGAATTGCAGAATAATCAAATTCCATTTCGTTGGGACGGTCCAACTGGCATAATTTTGAGATATAAGGGAGAGAGACACCGTTTGAATACTGTGGAGAAGGCGGAGCAATTTTATACTGATATCTTTAAAGAAAGAACACCATCCCCACGTACATCTACAGTTTTGGAGATTAAGGAGAGTGATAAGAAGCAACTTCAAGAACCGCAACAACAATCTAAGCAGGAATCAGAGGAGTTGAAGGGCGCTGAAGGAGGTTTCCTGGATGAGCCTTTGCTGGAACCTTCTCCAATCTTGGAGCCGGTTTGGATGGCTGAAGTCAAGGACCAGCGTATAACCCGAGCAAAATCCAAGCAACTTAAAGAAAAGTTACAGCAGGAAAGACAAGATGAAAAGACTGGGGCCGTGGGGAAGGCAGGACAGAAGATTTCGGATGAAATCCGATTATTCTGTTCTCTGCTCCAGAAAGAGAATAATGATGATTAAATGTTTATCTTGGAATGTGAATGGGTTGAATGCAACACAGAAAAGGAAGAAAGTATTTGCATATTTAAAACAACATAATAATGATATAATCTGTCTACAAGAAACGCATATTACAGTTCAAGATCAAAACTATTTGAAAAATTCCAAATTAGGAACACATTTTATATCTTCAACTAACCAAAAAAAGAATGGTGTGGTTATTTATGTAAATAAAAAATTAACAGCCAAACTTATAGAAGCTGATCAAGATGGCAGGTTTGTAGCAATTGAATTACTTTCTGCTAATAGTCAAATTCTTTTGATAGGAATTTATGCTCCCAATCAACAACAGGACTATTTTTATAAAATGCTACATACTAAAATACTACAATGGGATTATAGATCTATTTTAATTATGGGAGATTGGAATGGAGTAATTGATTCTAAATTAGATAAAAAGACTTTGGCGAAGTTAAGGATTAGATTACCACAGACCTTTTTTGATATGAAAGAAGACTTGGAATTAAAAGATATTTGGAGAATACATAACCCAAAAGAACTGGATTATACTTTCTTTTCTGATAGACATAGATCCTTCTCTAGGATTGATTTCATTTTGTTGTCAGATGACTTACTTGTTAGGACAAAAAGAATAAAGATTCTGCCAAGAACTTTGACTGATCATAGCCCAGTGTGGATAGAAATTGAGACATGCAAGACTGAGAGACGCTCTTGGAGATTAAATGAAAACTTGTTCAGATATGAAAAAAATATAATAGAACTTAAAAAGTATTTGAAAGAGTTTTTTGAAATGAATTTGAATAAAGGCACCCCAATGGAAATTGTGTGGGACGCAAGCAAAGCTTACATGAGAGGGGTGCTTATTCATATGAACTCTAAACATAGATTGACCCGACAAAAGAAAAGACTTGAATTGGAAGCAGAAATAAAGAACAAAGAACAGTTACTTATTAAAAACCCAACAGATGAAAGAATACGTGGTGTCATAAAACTTTTGAAAGATCAATTCCAAATGCTTATAGCGGAACAAGTTGCAACAAATTTACAATACGCGAAGCATAACACATTCTGCAACGCCAATAAACCGGGCAGGTGGTTGGCTTACACATTGAGGAAGAAACAGAGCATACGGACTATTGATAGTATTGATATCGGAGGGAAAGAAGTTTTTCAACAGAAATTAATAAAAGAAGCCTTTCTTGAATATTACACTAAACTATATGCCAGAGAGGAGATGCAGAATGGACTTATAGAAAAATACTTAGACAACAAAAGAGTTACAAAAATTACTGAGCAACAAAAGGAAAGAATGAATTATCCTATAACAGAGGAGGAGATAATAGTAGCAATAAAACAATTAAAAACAGCCAAAGCCCCTGGAACGGATGGTCTGACTGCAGTGTACTATAAAACTTTGCAGGCAGAAATGGTGGAACAACTTAGAGACTTATTTTGTAATATACAACAAGGGGGAAAAGTACCCCCATCATGGACTACAGCTTATATTTCTTTGATACCAAAAGAACAAGCAGGTCCCAAAAAACCAGAGAATTACAGACCAATATCTCTTTTGAATACGGATTATAAAATTTATGCAAAAGTATTAGCCAACAGATTGATGCCAGTAATTCAAAAGGTGATTCATGATGATCAAGCGGGATTTATTGAGGGTAGGCACATGAATGACAATGTAAGGCAAGTAATAGATTTATTGGAATATCTTGAGAAGAATAAACAGATCCCTGCAGTGCTGGTTTTCCTGGATGCAGAGAAGGCCTTTGATAAAGTGGACTGGAATTTTCTACTAAAGACTTTAAAAAGGATGGACTTTGGGGACCAATTTATACAGGCGGTCTCAGCAATTTATCAAGATCAAAAGGCACAGATTATTATTAATGAAAGTTTGACAACAGAGTTTAAAATCGAAAAAGGAACAAGACAGGGATGTCCGTTGTCCCCATTGTTGTTTATTTTAACACTAGAAGTCTTGTTAAATACAATAAGGGACTCTAATACCTTGAAAGGTATAATGATAAAGCAAGAGGATTACAGAATAAAGGCATTTGCAGATGATCTGGTTGTTACCCTAACACAGCCAATGGAATCAATAATCCAGATGAAGGACATTATACAAGACTATGGTAAAGTTTCAGGTTTTAGATTGAACCAGAAAAAAACTAAGATGGTAGTCAAAAATATGACACAAGATCGTAAACTTGAGCTTGAAAGGAGGGCAGGTTTTGAGATTGTACCAAAGGTAAAATATCTAGGAGTTCAGGTTGCAGAATCAAATATGAAATTGTTTCAAAATAATTATGAGGTGTTGTGGCGAGAGGTGCAAAAAGACATGGAGACTTGGAAAAAACTGCAGCTGTCTTTACTTGGAAGAATAGCAGCAGTTAAGATGAATATTTTGCCAAGATTTCTTTTTTTGTTTCAAATGATTCCGGTGCTCAAAAATGATAAACAACTAAAAGTATGGCAAACTGGAGTGAACAAGTTTGTCTGGAACGAGAAAAAACCAAGAGTAAAAATGAAAATTATGCAAGACGTTCCAGAAAGGGGAGGTCTTAAACTTCCAAACCTACAGTTATATTATGATGCAGCAGCTTTGACTTTAGCAAGTGATTGGTTTGGAGGAAAAAAGACTGGAATATTAAATGCAGAAAGTTTTGATTTGGAATTTGGATGGCACGCTTACTTATTTTATGACAGTAAAGTGGACAGAGTATTTAAAAGCCATATACTTAGAGATTCTTTGTTGAGAGTTTGGAAGAAGCACCGAATCAATTGGGATTATAAAATACCGCTATGGCTGGATCTTGGTCATACTTTGTGGAATACAAATATAATGTCACTCGGGGAGTTTTTATATAAAGAGGTTCTTTTTACAGATGCGGGCAGATGGCAGCTGAAGACATTACAGACATTGTTGGCTGAAGGGATTAATCTAACTTGGTTACAATATAATCAATTGCAATTGAGATGGAAAGAGGACCAAAAAACTGGTATTATGGAGTATGAGGAAGAATTGGTCAGACATATAAAAGAGAAAGGTCCAATGCATATTAAAAGACTTTATAATGTTCTGTTAGAAAGGGATTCAGAAATTGAACTAGTTAAAGATTGTATGATTAAGTGGGCACAAAATTTTGAGGAACCAGTGATGTTGGAAACATGGGAAAAAATTTGGGTTCAGAATGTTAAATTTACACAGTCACAGAATTTGAGGGAAAATTTTTATAAAATGTTTTACAGATGGCATTTAGACCCCAAAAAATTGTCGTGTATGTACCCTAATGTGCAGCCTAAATGTTGGAGATGTGATTGTCTAGATGCTACATATTATCACGTTTGGTGGACCTGTAAGAAAGTTAAGGCCTTTTGGATAAAAATTTGGTGGGTCATGCAGAATGTTTTGAAGAAAAAAATACAATTTTCTCCACAATTGTTTTTACTGGGTATAGCTAAGGGTTTTACATTGGGTGAAACAAAACTGATATTGCATATGATAACAGTAGCAAGATTGTTGATAGGTAAATACTGGAAAAATGAAGCGCTGCCCACGATTGAGGAATGGACTTTGAAGATGGCCAGTTTCGCAGAGATGGCGAAGATTTCAGCATATCTAAAAGATTGTTCACAAGAGACTTATGAATGGGAATGGAAGAGGTGGATAGATTATGTTCAGAACAAATACCAAACTAGGAAGTATCAAATAGCTTTTATTTGAAAATGTTATATTAAGATAGAAATATTTTAAGGTAATGAGGATGAAAAATTTATTTGAAAATGTTATATTAAGATAGAAATATTTTAAGGTAATGAGGATGAAAATTTAATTGAAAATGTTATATTAAGATAGAAATAGGTTAATGTAATGAAGATGAAAATTTTTAAGGGGGAGGGAGGGGTGAGTATACTGTGTGGAAGTCTGGGGGAGAGGGGAGGGTTAGGGTGGGTTAGGGAGGTTGGGAAGTCTGGGGTGGGATGAGGGGGGAAAAATGGGGTGAAAATGTAATTGTAAAACTTTTGCAATAAAAAAAAAAAGAAATGCCCCACACCAAATACCCCACACTCTTGTCTTTCTCAACAGGGAAAGCAAATCAGCAGCCATCTCTCTCATTTCAATTTCACTGGAGGTTTTCCAGAAAAGATTGTCCCCAAAGTGCTTTTTTTCCCTCAAAGGGAACTGGATTTTCTTGGATTTTTTCTTCCCTTGAAAAAGTTTCGCTTCTCATTCCAAGAAGCTTCTTCAGTTCTGAGAAGCCTGAAGAATACCAAAAAATAGGTCAGGAAATCCTTCATTGTTTATGGAAAGGCCTTCTCTTGTGTCCGTTACATCCAACTATATGGGTAACAGTAACAGAGTTGGAAGCAGGGGTGAAATCCAGCAGGGTCTGACAGGTTCTGGAGATTGACAAGCTGGATTGACAGGATAAAGGTTTTTAAATTGGGTTTTGATAGGGGTTTTAAAATGATCTTAGTTGGATGTTTTAAATTTGGCCAAATGATTGAATTATTTTAATAAGCTTTTAATTTTTGTTGTACATTGTTTTTACCATGGCTATTCACCGCCCTGAGTCCCTCGGGAGAAGGGTGGTATACAAATATAATAAACTAACTAACTAACTAACTAACTAACTAACTAACTAACTAACTAACTAACTAACCGGTAGCGGAAATTGTGAGCAGTTCGGAGAACCGGCAAATACCACCTCTGGCTGGCCCCAGAGTGGGGTGGGAATGGAGATTTTGCAATATCCTTCCCCTGGAGTGGGGTGGGAATGGGGATTTTGCAATATCATTCCCCTAGGAGTGGGGGAGGAATGGGGATTTTACAGTATCATTACCCTGGTGTAGGGAGGGAATGGAGATTTTGCAGTATCCTTTCCCTACCACGCCCACCAAGCCATGCCCACAGAACCGGTAGGGAAAAATTTTGAATTTCAGCCCTGGTTGGAAGGGACCTTGGAGGTCATTTAGTCCAACCCTCTGCTCACGCAGGAGAACTGTACTAGGGATTCGAACTATGGAAGGTGCCTTAAAAAAATGGGAATCTCAGAACATCTCATTGTGCTCCCAAAGGTGCTTTTTCCAAAGGCAACTGGACTTTTTTTTTGCTTTTGCTTGAAAACATTTTGCTCCTTACCCAAGAAACTTTTTCAGTTCTTCTTCTTGGACGAGAAGCGAAACATTTTCAAGCAAAAACTAACCACGACCTGGATGACTGAGAGCCTCTATAGTCTTCATGCAAAACCTAGATAAAGGAAGCCACAGTAGAGGCAGAAGAGGTGAGATAGATTGTGTTTGGCTTGGCAAAGGAATCTGACAAGGCTGAATATTTTCCCCCTTATTTATTCAACCTATCGGGTGAATATATATATCAAAGGATGCTAGATTGGAAGAAGTGGTTTCAAAGCTGGAGGAAGAAACATCAATAACCCGTGCTATGCTGGTGGCATTTCTCTGATAGATGAAGATGCAAAGTACCTGTAAACTCTAAGTAAGAGAAGTCAAGGAATGCATTGAAAAATGGGAGCAAAATTAAACATAAAGTAAAACTAATGAGACCAGCCCAACGGAGAAATGATGGATAACTTCTACCATTTAGATTAACCATCAAAGGAACAACCAGTAAAGAAATACATCACTTGGTAGAATAGCTGTGAAGAACTTGGAAATATTTTTCAGACGCTGTGATTCCTACAAAAATCAGAATAATGCAGGCAAATGTATTAACTGTGACATTTATTGAAGTGGAAGTTAAGCTTTGAAGAAGCAGATAGAAAGACAATTGAAGCCTTTGAACTCTGGGGTTGGAGAAGACCCTGGTGAATATCATGGAGAGCTAAAGTGACAAATGGTTAACCAAAAATTGACCCCGAGTTCCTGGATCACAGAAATTATTCTACTTCAAGCACCTGATACAAAGACCCAGCTCTCTGGAGAAGGCTGGAAAAGGTAGGAGGAAAGAAAAGATCAGTATTAAGATGGATGGACTCTGTGACATGGCAATGAGTTGTTGGAAGACCAGAAGGACAATGTTAGGAGAGAAGGTCACAAAGAAAACCTTTTGGAGATCCTAGCTAGGCTGGGGAGATCGTAGAAGAAAAACTGTGCTTGCTTCTCTGAGCAAAATGCTATCAATGGACCACTGGTGCTCCATCCCTGGAGGTTTTTAAGAAGAGATTGGACAGCCATTTGTCTGAAATGGTATAGGTTCTCCTGCTTGAGCAGGGGGTTGGACTAGAAGACCTCCAAGGCCCCATCCAACCCTATTATTCTATGTTCTATTTAGATTCCATCTTAGGTACTCAGCATTTCTGACTAATGCCGTTTCTTTTGTTTCTTTTCTTTTCTCTTCTGTATCTTCTTTGCTTTTGCAACATATATCATTTTCTCTGCTTGTTTTCTCCCTGTTCTGCTCCTTCCCCACACCTACGTGAGGCTGAGATTTGTTTTGGTTCATTTTTTAAAAAGGGGTTACTGAATTTGGGCTGATGAAATCAGGAAGGTTGCTGTATCTCTTTGCTGCCATCCTGTGGTCACCTGGAATGAAGTCCAAATCCTTCAAAGTCCAGGAAGACATGTCTCCTATGACAGGGGTCTCCAACCTTGGCAACTTAAGCCTTGGTGGACTTCAACGCCCAGAGTTGAAGTCCACCAAGCTTAGAGTTGCCAAGATTGGAGACCCCTGTCATAGGATACACCCAAAGGTGCTTTTTCAAGAGGCAACTAGACTTTCTGGTTTTTCTTTGAAGACGTTTCTCTTCTCCTCCAAGAAGCTTCTTCAGCTCTGACTGGATGATCCTTCCATTCCCCACCATCCAATCAGAGCTGAAGAAGCTTCTTGGAGGAGAAGAGAAACGTCTTCAAAGAAAAACCAGAAAGTCCAGTTGCCTCTTGAAAAAGCACCTTTGAGACAACCATGACCTGGATGCCGACAATCTCCAGAGACACTCATGGGAGACAGGAGGAAGGACAGTCTATCTGGGTCTGTAGAGGACAGTGGGCAAGGAGAAGGGCAGAAGTCCTCTTCCACATCTTTCAATGACAAAAAGAGTACCAGAATCTCACAATCCCTGCAAAAGTCACCACTGCTCTTGTGAGGAGGGGAGAGCCCATGGCTTAGAGGTTAATACATCTACCTAATATGCAAATAGCCCAGGTTTGAATCCCAGAAAGGGTATGGCTAGCTGAATAGTTTGAAATTAGATTAGATTAGATTAGATTAGATTAGATTAGATTAGATTAGATTAGATTAGGATTCTTTATTGGCCAAGTGTGATTTGTCTTTGGTGCATACACTCTCAGTGTACATACAAAGAAAAGGTACATTCATTAAGAATCATAAGGTACAACACTTAATCATAGTCCTAGGGCACAAATAAGCAATCAATTTCAATTTAATTTCAATTTAATTCAATTTATATGCCGCCCCTCTCCGAAGACTCAGGGAAGGCTCAAATCAAATACTAGGAAACAAAGAATATAAATCATAAGGATACAGCAACAAAGTTATAGTCATACAATCATAAGTGGAAGGAGATGGGTGGTGGGAACGATGAGAAGATTAATAGTAATGCAGACTTAGTGAATAGTTTGACAGTGTTGAGGGAATTATTTGTTTAGCAGAGCGATGGAGTTCGGGAAAAAACTGTCCTTGTGTCTAGTTGTTCTGGTGTGCAGTGCTCTATAGCGTTATTTTGAGGGTAGGAGTTGAAACAGTTGATGTCCAGGATGTGTGGGGTCTGTAGATATTTTCCCAGCCCTCTTTTTGACTCGTGCAGTATACAGGTCTTCAATGGAAGGCAGGTTGGTAGCAACTGTTTTTTCTGCAGTTCTAATTATCCTCTGAAGTTTGTATCTGTCTTGTTTGGTTGCAGAGCCAAACCTGACAATTATAGAGATATATAGATGTATACTACTCTCTCTTTATTTCTTTGTCTATAAAATATAAATTCAACCCTGCTTTTGTGGTGACTTCCATGTCATTGTGCTCAATCCTCCTCTGTGGGATTTGACCAAAGTTTGAGATTCAAGAAAAGAGAAAGGTGGATGTGTAGTTGCTCTTCAGCCAGGAGGGAATGGAGCAAGGCAGATGAGGGATGCAGAAGACGACATGTTTGTGATGACATCATCCAGCAAGCAATGCAAGTCAGATGTCAGAAGTCATGATGTCTGCTATGGTTCCCACCATCATGGCCCACCTGTGGTCATTTTTGACAGCGCTGTGGCTTGTGATGGTGAAGACAGAGGTCAAAGATGGAGGGTCGGACTAGAAGACCTCCAAGGTCCCTTCCAACGTTGGGATTCTGTCTTCCGTAAAGGTGGTGGATGGGGAATCAAATTAAGCTTTTGAACAGCTATGAGGCTCAGAGCTAGAGAGGGAGGCAGACAGAGCACAGCATTTGTCCCTGTTGAACTTCTGCCTGTTCTGCGAACACAACTTCAAAAGAGTCGTAGAATCGGATAAAATGCCTGCATTCTGTTTTGAAAGGTTCAATCGAGGACAGCAGAACAGAGAAATAACCCTTTCAAAAGTGTTTAAAAGCCTCCCAGATATGTGCTCCTGGCTCCTAGAGCTAAAAGTCACTTTGTTGACTTTGCTGGTATAAAAAAATCTGACAGAGGTTTGATTAATTATCGCGTTCTCTCCCTTGAACTCGTCTTGCCAGTTGTATATTGAGGTAGGTGAGGGGCTCAGGTTTCTCAGATGCAGGTTAAATACGTTCAATGGGTTGGCAGGAGGCGAAGGGAAAGGGTGTCCTGTGTCAAAAATCCCCCTTTTTTCCCTTGGCTCTTTCTTGTAAAACAAAAGAGACATTTGAGCTTCCAACTCAGAACAATTTGCCCTGAAAAACATTCACCCTTTCCCTGAATCCAGTCAATGAATCACCTTTTTATATCTCTTTGAAACTCCTAATGAGTATGCTAGGATGTGGTGGGGGGTCTCCCAGGTGGAATGTTCCTAAAGCCAGTTTAGTGTAGTGGGTGACTGTGAGTTGTAGTTCTGCCTTAGGCAACAAAGCCATCTGGGTGACTTGGGGCCAGTCGCTTTCTCCTAGCCCTGTGAAGGAGGCAATGGCAAACCACTTCTGAAATCTTGGAAGGAAAACTGCAATTTTCCAAGTAGTTTCCAATAACTCAAAGGCACAATCCTCAGAGTATTCATAGGAAGTAGAATAAATCAGAGTTGGAAGGGACCTTGGAGGTCTTCTAGTCCAACTCCCTGCTCGAGCAGGAGACCCTTGTATCATTTCAGACAAATGGTTGTCCAGTCCAGTCTCTTCTTAAAAGCCTCCATGGAGCACCAACAAGGCAAGTTGTTCCACTGGTGAATGGTTCTCACCGCTAGGAAATTTCTCCTTAATTCTAGGTTGCTTCTCTCCTTGGTTAGTTCCCATCCATTGCTTCTTGTTTTGCCCTCAGGAGGTTTGGAGAATAGGTTGACTTCTATCTCAACTGTTGAGATGTTGGAAGACTGCTATCATGACACTCCTTTTTATTAAACAAAATCACAGAGTTGGAAGGGACCTTGGAGGTCTTCTAGTCCAACCCCCTGCTTAAGCAGGAGACCTTATACCGGTTGAGACAAATTGTTGTCCAATCTCTTCTTTAAAAATTCCCAGTGTTGGAGCATTCACAACTTCTGATGGCAAGCTGTTCCACTGGTTAATTGTTCTCACTGTTGGGAAGTTTCTCCTGAATTCCAGGTTGCTTCTCTCCTTGATTAGTTTCCACCCGTTGCTTCTTGTTCTACCCTCAGGTGCTTTGAAGAATAGTTTGACTCCCTCTTCTTTGTGGCAACCCCTGAGATATTGGAACACTGCTATCATGTCTCCCCTTCTTTTCATTAAACTAGACATACCCAGTTCCTGCAACCATTCTTCATATGTTTTAGCCTCCAGCCCCCTAATCCTCTTTGTTGCTCTCCTCTGCACTTTTTCTAGAGTCTCAACATCTTTTTTAGTATTGTGGTGGCCAGAACAATTCTATCCCAATAGAATGTCTTCCATGTTCATAACTGCTTTGGAGGCGTTCGCAAACCGCTGGGCTTTATTTTCTTGAGATCTGAGACGATTTAAATAAGAGCAATAGTAGACAAAGAGGACAGCATTAGCATGGCACAGTTTTAACAAAAGTACCTGTAGCTGTAATTCTAAACGCTCTTATTACAAAGGAAAAGGGATTAGAAATTCAGTCCAACCTTTGAATAAAGTTCCTGGTTTTTGTTACCCTCGTAGTGAAGGCTTTTGTTAGAAATGGAGCGATTTGAATCGATAGAAGCAGAAAGCGGCATTTTGACTCTCCAGAGGGCTCCTATCAGACTAAATATTTGCCTATCGTTTCTTTCCCGTGTGCTTTCATCTAATAAATAAATGCCATATATGGAATTATTGTAAAAGGAAAGAGAAGGCAGAGAAAACCAGACCCATTTTCTGTCTGGCCCTCCAAGAAAGAAAGGATTAGTCTGCTGAATAAACTTTCCCTGAAGCGACGATGATGTCTTAATCCAAATTTGTACAACTGGCTGCTTTGTTTTATGTATGTATTTATTACTGGAGGCAACAGAAGCTTTTCAATTCGCAATCCATCGGGGGGGGCGGGTCAGGTTACCACTAGAGTGAGTTTTAAAAATAGGAAGGGTTATTAATTGAATTGAATTAATTAAAATTCAATTCAATTCAATGAATAGGGCTCTTCTGAGGATTTTTTTTTTTACCTCAGCCACTGATGTCTTTCCATGTGTCTCTCATCTCAACCTCCCAATTTCTCAGGAAAACATTTAGGAGGACATAATAGTCCTTTAATCTTCAAAAACAGTGTGAAGTAAAGACTCAAGAGGGTTTTAAAAAATAAGGCCAAGATGAGGATCATGGCCTACAGATGAAGCTCTGCCCCCCTTTTTGTGAGTGTGGTACAATGTCTGTGAAGGAAGGGCAAGGCTTCCATGGGGGGGGGGGCATGGCCTCCATCTTGATAATGTTGGCTTCAGCCCCTCAGATGCTCCTGGAAATGCCACAGGCACGAAAGGAGATTGAAACACCTAAATTTAGAAGCACCTCTCCACTTTTCAAAGGGAGCCTGGGGAACTACTCTATGGCGAGTGGTTGGAAAACCGCTTCCAGTCTTGATTTCTTGATCCAAGACTTTTTCCAATAGGATGTTAAGGAAGTGTGTCTGTTTTGTTAAGGGGTTTATTTGCAGGCATTCTGATGAGGAACGCTTCAGAATTAAGGAAGAAGTTCAGGGAAAGCTTTCCCCGAGCCTTGATTAGAATCCTATTTCACATGTGTGACATGTTTATTTGTTCGTGAGGTTTATATTCTGTTTTTTACCTTTGGGAGCTCCTAAAATTTGTGGTGATAGATTGAGAAAGAGAGAGGGGGGGAGGGAGAGAGAGAGAGAGAGAAGATAGACAAATAGATGATAGATTAGATAGATAGATAGATAGATAGATAGATAGATAGATAGATAGATAGATGATAGATAGATGGATGGATGGATGGATGGATGGATGGATGGATGGATAGACAGACAGGCAGATGATAGAGAGCAAGAGAAAGATAGGATGATAGATAGATAGATAGATAGATAGATAGATAGATAGATAGATAGATAGATAGAATAGATAGATAGATGGATGGATGGATAGATGGATAGATAGATAGATAGATAGATAGATAGATAGATAGATAGATAGATGGATGGATGGATAGATGGATAGACAGACAGATTGATAGACCGATAGGATGATGAGAGAGATAGGATGATAGACAGACAGACAGATGATAGCGAGAGAAAGATAGAATGATAGATAGATAGATAGATAGATAGATAGATGATAGATAGATAGATAGATAGATAGATAGATAGATAGATAGATAGATACAATAGATAGATAGATAGATAGATAGATAGATAGATAGATAGATAGATAGATAGATAGATGGATGGATGGATGGGTAGATGGATAGATAGATAGATAGATAGATAGATAGATAGATAGATAGATAGATGATAGATGGATGGATGGATGGATGGATAGATGGACAGACAGACAGATTGATAGCAAGAGGAAGATAGTATGATAGATAGATAGATAGATAGATAGATAGATAGACAGACAGAGAGAGAGGGTGGGATGGAGAGAGAGAGAGAGATTGATAGACATAGATAGGATGATGAGATAGATAGACAGATAGACAGACAGAGATGATAGAGAGAAGGATGAATGGATGGATGGATAGATGATAGAGATAAATGATAGAGATAAATAAAAAGCTAGATATGAGAGATGTTAAATAGATGATAGATAATTATACATAGATATTAGAGAGAGCGAGAGAATGATAGAGAGAGAAACATTACTGAGGTAGAGTGCTAATAAAATGATAATAAAACTCTGAACTCTGAGGATACCATCCCTCCTAACGCTTATAAGAAACTTGATTGTAGAACTTCAGTATGCAGAGAGTCCTGTCCGTGTTGCCTTCCCAGGCAAGCTCCAGCAGAGATTTCTGCTCTAAAGAGAAAGGACCCAGGCCTTGTGCTGCCCTCTGCTGTATCACCACCCTGGGATTTTATCTGAACTCAGATACGTATCGAGAAGGAAGGAATGTAATCACGCTTTTGTTTGACACTTTTATAATGTGTGACTTTATTAGAAACTCCCCTCCTGCTGCGGCCGATGTGGCTCCTAAGGAAATCGGCTCAAGACTGCAGATTCAGATGATTAACACTCAGTACCAGGAGGTGCTATATTTTGACTTAATAAAAAGCCATCGTGAAAATTGCTCCTTAGGTTGAAATGTTGCACATGCATGTTTAATATATATAACCAACCGAATTACAATTAGTGAATTAGAAAAAAAACCACACACAATCTCCGCCATCCTATTATTTAACCTGAGGGAAAATGTTTGTTTTTAATTAGAAAAAAAAAATCCAGAAATATAGAACACTGTAAGTAAAGGACGTATATACTCTACGCCTTGGTACACAAACTTTTTAGCAAATTATTATTACAGTTCTCCTTTTAGGCCTTCTTAGCTCTTTACAGAACGGGACAAAATTCATAGAAATCTGCATAAAAGATAGAACTTGCCAACTTTCACCATAGCCAGCCCAAGAGTTTTCAAACGACAGTTTAAAAATTCTAGAATTACACACACACACCCAAATAAATCTCGGCTTTTTTCTCGTACTCTTGAGAAAAACTTGGTTTTCTTTTTCCTTCAAGTTGATTCTCCCTCAAAACTTATACGTTTAATTCTCCAGCATTTTGTAAGTCAGTATAAACTAGCTCATTATTCCTCAGATGCATTAAATACATTCCAGAAGTAGCAGAAATGAAACGATTCTCGCCTGCCTCTTTTCTCTGTGCAGATGTTGGTAACACTAAGTTTACTATTCGAGTTTACTACTATTACTACTATTTCTGACTGCTAGGTGGCACTGTAGGAGTTCACAATAAATGTGTAGAAAGCTCAGATCCCTTAAGTAGATCTATCTATTGGATTGATGGATGGATGGATAGATGGACAGTTCTTGAGCTATAAAAAATATCAACGCAGAGATACCTTAAATATCCCCCAAATTACATGAGGTAAACGATGGTCCAAAGAAATTATCTCAGACACAATTATCTGGTTCGCAGTGTGTTTCTTCGCTCAGATCTGGACAGGGGGTCCCATGATTGGCTGGCTGAAGTAATATGTACCGAGTCCGTCTTTTTGTTCCTAAATTTCCACAGGTGCCACGGCAAAGGCCCCATGAAGACCACAGAGAGGTCTCACAATCCAAAGGTGTTTCTGCAAGAGAGAAGCGGTTTTGAGTTGTTTTACACAACTACAAGATAGAGCTTTGTTTTGGACAGTCAACTGATTTAATTTTCTCCAAGACAAACTGGTGGGATAAATGTGTGGAGTTGCAGAACAAAACCCTGTAAAAGCTTCTGAAAGCAGAGGGAGCAAAGTCAATAGGATCAATCACTTTCGTAAGCCACTATTGTGGCCTGTTCACGGCCTGTGCAGCTAGTAGCTGATACAGACAGCGAGGAGGCTGGTGTGATGCTGCGCCAGCAGCCTGTGCAGTTGGCACTCGAGTCGGACAGTGAGGAGGCTGGAGAAGATGTGGTGCCAGAGACAGGGATTCAGCCAGGGCCTTCAGAACCTCCAGAAGCTCCCTTAAGTGAAGAGGAAGAAGAGGAGGAGCCTCTTCTCGATGCACGGGCGCGCAGAGCTGCCAAAAGGCAGGAGTGGCTCCTCAGGAGGTCTCCTCGAGTAAGGCTTGGGGCTAATTGGCCACTCCCTTAGCCTATTTAAGGAGGAATGCTGACTGAAGCAATTTGCAGGGAACAACTTCGTTCACATACTTTCGTGTCTTGTCTTGCTTATCTTATCAGCTTTCTGCAAATTGTTTCTGGGCATTCTGCCAACCATAGTAAGTTTTCAGTTATTATTCTTTGAATTCTTGGCGGCTGTTAATGCAATTAATTAACAGCCATTGTTGTAAAAGATTGGTTTATTCAGTAAACTAAGGTTTGAACGGACTTTGTGTGTGTTGCATTCTTTGGGGTCCATAGCTGGGGCAGAACAGCCACTCAGCAGTGGGATGGGTGGCGTATAAATTCAATAAATGTATAAAATTTAATAAATAAGTAACTTTGGCCAGGTGCGCATAACCAGATGAGGGGATGCGTGAAAAGGAGGTGTGTGCCGGACAGGCCAAATCAGATCCAATTGTGGATCCCATTCACGAAAGAAATCTAATAAGGGAAAGAGATCCCCACTTTTTTCTTTCTTCGAGAAAGCAAATTCTGTTGAGGAAACTTCATGTGGTTATAACCCCAAACTCTGAAATCTTGTTCACCGTGTTTGCTGATAAGTGATACAGGACATGTGGTTTGGATCGCTGGAAATCACTGGGAGGGTTTTAAGAAGAGACCGGGGGGGGGGGGCATTTAACCAGAATAATATGGGGTTTCCTGCTTGATCCTGGGGTTGGAGTCAGACTAGAAGCCCTCCAAGGTCCCTTCCACCCTTTCAGTCTCTGTTCTGAGTCTTCAAGACAATCCATTTAAACAGCTGGAAACCCATCATTCCTAATAAATGGTGTGAAATTTTACATCCAGCTTTCCCATCAATTGAGAAAGCTCACCACAGAAGCTATCAAGAATTGATCCAGACATTGGGGGATATAAAATCAGGGAATCACAGGACTGGAAGGGACCTTGGAGGTCTTCTAGTCCAACCCCCCTGCTTAAACATAGACCCTACACCAGGGGTCTCCCACCTTGGCAACTTTAAGCCTGGAGGATTTCAACTCCCAGAATTCCCCAGCCAGCTGGCTGGGGAATTCTAGGAGTTGAAGTCCTCCAGGCTTAAAGTTGCCAAGGTAGGAGACCCCTGCCCTACACCATTCCAGACAAATGTTGCCCAGTATCTTCTTTAAAAAACCCAGTGATGAAGCACCCACAACTTCTACCAATCTAAGGACTGGCAAAACAGAGGAACTATCAAAAGATTTTACCAATTTCTCAAGTATTTCTCCCCTTAACTTTGAGTCCTTCACTCCCTAATTTCATCCTGTATTCCCTAAAGAGAAGCTTTGAGGATCTTAATTGGTAAAATAGGTTCCGTTTGCCCTTCAAGGTGGGCAAGTTTTCCACGGCTGGATAATTAAAACAAAACTTTCTCTTTATCCAGGAATGAAACCCTTACCTGAGACTGAATCCTCCACTTCGTTATGGGTGGTTGTGACGTTTGGTTGAGAGATGAGAAAGCCCAATTTCTTTCTTTTGAGTTTTGCCATGGTCACCCGGGCAATCGGCGGCAGAGTCTTAAGCTTGGGGTAATAAAATGAGTTGGCAGGATGACTCGGGGAGGAACAGGTGATCTGCGAAATCAAGCAGGTGGGAAAAGGAGGTGAGTTCAGCAGAACCTGTCAGAACCTGCTGGATTTCACCCCTGGTTCGGGAGAACCTCTAGCTAAGATTCTGTGCAGTTCAGAGAACCCCCAAATCCCACTCCTGGCTAACCCACCCTAACCCCACCCCTCCCCTCCCAAGAGTCCCCACACAGCCCATTTTGGATACAGGTAATTGCAGGGCATGCACGAAGACTCGTGGAGGGCGAAAAATGGGCCTACCGGAAGTTCAGAAAGCCTCCAGAGGGCCTCCGGAGCCTGGGGAGGCCATTTTCACCCTCCCGGAGGTTCGAGGAAAGACTCTGGAGCCTGGGGAGGGCAAACACCCCCCCCCCCCATGGTGCAGGAGGCCAACTAGGCCACACCCACCCAGCAACTGCTAAACCCCTTGCTAAAATTTTTCAAGCCCACCCCTGGCTGGAATGGACCTTGGAGGTCTTCTAGTCCAGCTCCAAAGCAGGAGACCTGATTCCATCATGGACAAATGGCTGTCCCAATCTTTTCTTGAAGAACTCCAGGTGACAGTTGAGCTGATGACATGCAATGGATCAGCCCAAAAGTTGATAAAGTAAAGAAACTTACTTCCGTGATCGTATCGCGAGGGATCGTGGCGAAGTTGGGTGCGGAAAACGTAAAGCCGCTGTCCGTTCCAGCATCATATGGAAATAAATCTATGGAGACGTGGCGTTTCCAGCCATTCTTGTCGCACAAATTAAAATTCTCAATCCCCACAAACCAGTCAGGGCTGGGCACGATTCGTACTGCAAGGGATACCTGGATATTTAGGGAAAATATCCTTTGCTTCAATAAACTGAATGGAGTGAGCATAATTCTCTCTAATTAAGATCATTTTAATAAACCATGTGCTAGAATGAGGACAATCAAGACGTTAATTATTTTCAAGTTATTTCAAGTTATTTTCAAATCAATAAAAAAAAATATTACTTCCCCGAGAAGTTCAAAGCAAGTTGGCAATAAAAACAGAGAGATGCTCAGCAGGGTGTGATAGATTAAACTTCCCAGACTATAAGTAATATAAAGTGAAGCATTATTTTAATAAAGTTGAATTCATTGCCGCACGAATCTGAGAGCTGCAGTCTTAGTAATGAGTTATATTTCACTGACGACCTTCTCAATGAATTAAAAGGTTTCCCCAAATAATCCGGCCATTTTATGGTAATAAAACACGTGGGAGATAGGCACGGTCTTTAATCTTCAACTACAGGAGAAAATGCCAAGGCGAGATATATCCGTGCTTTGAATCCTCTGCTGATTTAATTGCTTGCAAATTTATGCAACCGTAATTAAAGAATAATAACTGCCCATCTTAAGTATAATGGACAAATAATTCTTTAGTTCGTTTGCAGCTTTACTGCTCCTTAAAAAGCAAAGGCCAGGAGATACTTCCAACTTACTAAAGAATGACCTGGGTCAACTTCAAAGAGAGTTGAGGTCTGTCCTGTTCCGGTAACCACAGGAGAAGCGGAGAAGATTCCATAAACGCTTTGCATTTTCTCTCCAGCTGCTTCAATTTCCTTCATCAGCATCCAGGGCTCCCCCTTCTCCACCAACTCACGCATGCCATTGCTGGCATAGCCGCTGGCCTTCCACATGACGTAGTCCGAGTTGTGGGCCACACCTGTCGAAGAGGAGACACACAAAAGGCAGATTTGGAATTGCTTCCTTCATAAAGTTGTGCTGGCTCTGTCTTCTCTTCCTGGAAGGGAGGTCCTTAGTGACTTAAACCGTGGGGTTGACTTCTGCTGCAGAAAAGGAGAACGAGACGTAAATGCCCTCCAGGTTTGTGCATTTGGTGCTGTCTCTCAGAGGTGTGAATTTGGATGTAGCTGAAGGACCAGCAGGGGAAGGAGGAGGAGGTAAGGATGTCCCCCAGGAGGGGCCAAAAAGTCAAGATGGCAGCCTCAACTACCATTCAGAAAGATTGGAGTTTTGATACAGCGGTCATGCCTGCCATATTGATTTTTGTTACTGCCCTGTAGCAGGACACCCTTGGGAGAAGACATTCAAAGTGGTGAATGCAGCCCAGAAATAGCATGTTGGGATTGCGCTGGGTCCCACAGCAGTGATGAACGTGAGCTGAACATGGAAAAGCGAGCACATCAAATGCAAGTTAGTCTGCTCTATCTTGTTCCCTGTAGCTACCTATGGTTGTGAAAGTTGGACCTTAAAAAAGCAAGTCAGGAAGAACTGTGGTGCTGGAGAAGCCTTCTTCGTGTTCCACGACAGCAAAAGTGACCAACAAGCAAGTACTGAAACACATGACAACGGATATGTCACTGGAGGAAAAATCACAAATGGTGTCTCACTTACTTTGGCCGTGTTGTGTGAGGGAATTCATTGGAGAAAGCAATTATGCTTGGAAGAGGTAGCGGTAAAAGGAAACCAGGCCTCCAAAGAATATGGTGGCTGAACGCCATCAAAGATGACCCCAGGCAGAGCATAGGACAACTCAAAGCATTGGGCAAGATTGGAAGATGTAGAGAGACCTGGCCCACAGAATCACAAGAGTTGGACTCAACTGAATGAATAACATCATCATCATCATCATCTGCGAGACCACCTGCTGCTACCGACGACCTCCCATCGTCCCGTGCGCTCCCACAGAGAGGGCCTCCTCAGGGTGCCATCAGCCAAACAATGTAGGCTGGTGACCCCCAGGGGGAGGGCCTTCTCTGTGGGGGCACCTACCCTCTGGAACCAGTTGCCGCCAGAGATAAGGAGAATCCAAGACCTCAGCGCCTTCCGCCATGCCCTTAAAACCCACTTTTTCCAGCAAGCCGGGCTGGCTTAAGAAGAAATTTTAAATGTTTTAACTGGTTTGTATTTTTAATTTTGGGCCAAATTTATATTTATTTTAATTGTTTTTTAATATTTGTATTTTATGTTTTTTTAATTCTGACTGTACACCGCCCTGAGTCCTCAGGGAGAAGGGCAGTATATAAATTGGAAATTAAATTAAATTAAATTAAATCATCATCATCATCATCATGATTTTATGTCTGTCTGTCTGTCTATCTATCATCTATCTATCTCTATCATCTCTATCTCTATCTCTATCATCTACCATCTATATCTATATCATCTATATCTATATTTATTCATCTATCTATCCATCCATCCATCCATCCATCCATCACCCATCCATCCATCCATCCATCCATCCATCCATCCATCCATATATCATATCTATCATCCATCCGTCTGGCTGGCTGTCTATCTAACTATCCATCCATCTCTATATATCACTATCATTTATCATCTATATCTATTCATCTATCATCCAACCATCCATCCATCCATCCATCCATTTATCTATCTTCTCTATCTTATGTCTCTACTTATCTACCTACCTACCTCTGATTTCTATCTATCTGATTTCTTTTTTCTATCTATCTACCTACCTACCTATCTATCTCTCTATCCATCTCTATCATCTCTGTATATCACTATCATCTATCATCTATATCTATCCATCTATCATCTATCTATCTATCTATCATCTATCTATCATCTATCATCTATCTATCATCTATCTATCTATCATCTGTAAAAGGAAACCAGGCCATCAAAGAAGACGGTGGCTGGGCACCATCAAAGCTGACCCCAGCCAGAGCATAGAACAACTCAAAGAAGCAGTGCAAAATGAGAAGATGTGGAGAAACCTGGTCCATAGGATCACCGAGAATCGGACAAGACTGAATGTATATCATCCTCATCCTCATCCCCTTGTGGACACTCTTCTTGGGAGAAGACAGGTGGTTTTTCTTACCTAGGAGGGAGGACCACTGCGCTGGGGGTCTGTAGAGCGGGTACTGCTTTGGAAAAGCTGTTTGGCTCCATTTCCCCGTGAAGACAATGCTGTAGGTGGTTGGTTCCTCTGCACCACACAGGGTCTCTCCCTCGAGGGGAACACAATCCACGCAACTCAAGAGTGCCACCAGCAGTGCTGCGATTGTCTTGTCGGAACCAGACATAGGTAGTGAGTTTCCCATTCCCTTGCCAACGGGGGTTAAAACAAACACACAAATGAAAAAGAACCACAATTAGTGGATTCCATGAGTAAATGCAGCATCTCTACCTGTACTCCATGAAATCAACAGAGATCACTTGAGACCCAGAATACTTTTTTTTTTTAAAAAAAAAATCCAAGCAAAGGGGGAAAGGTTACTTTCATTATTTAAGAAAGTTACATAATAACAGAGTTGGAAGGGACCTTGGAGGTCTTCTAGTCCAGCCAGGCAGGAAACCCTCCATCACTTCAGACAAATGGTTGCCCAGTCTCTTCTTAAGAGCCTCCAGTGTTAGAGCATTTACAATTTCTGGAGGCAAATTGTTCTACTTATTAATTGTCGTTCTCACTGTTAGGAAACTTCTCCTTAGTTCTGCTTCTATCCTTGATTATAATAATAATAATAATTGATAATAGACTGGTTTGATTTTCTTATCTTATTAGAATCATAAATGTGGTTTAATTCTGGTCACCACTCTTTCAGTACAAATATGTAGAATGTATATATACTGTAGCTGCCTCCTATTTTACTTTTCTGTCCAAGACATATTTGTTTAAAAATAATATAAAGAAACACCGAACACTCACTTAATCCATTCCAAATTGAATTCATCACCTAATGGCAGGGAAATGTTTTAGAAAAACACCCAGAACTGAATAAAGGCGAAGAAACCTGCACTGCTCAGATAAAACACTAAAGTTTAACCTTCCTTTAAAAAAAGCTTTTCTGCTTTAAGAGCAGGGCATAAATACACAAGGGCTCAGCTGCAATCGCTGTACATTAATCATTAATACAGACCATTTTCACTTACGGGTGTTCCGGTGGCTCAGTCCGGTTGTTAAGAGAAGAACTTGCTTTGTCTCCCAGCTGGAAAATCTGCAAGGGGGAGAGAGGAAATCTTGCTATTTATGCCTGCAAAAGTCCCTTTAGTCCAAGCGGGGCAGTGGTTGTTTTTTTTTTTTCCCCTCGATTCCCTGAACACATCTTGTGCTGCTGGAAACATCTGTATGCTTTGTGGCCATGAATGGTGTGCCAGCTGTGGAAAAAAAAACCTGCAGGAATGAACTACATTTCAACTTTTGCTAGCCTACAAGTTTGCCCCCTCCGCCTTCAAGGGTTTTTTGATGGATGGCATTTCTCCACGCTGGCCCCGGTGCCCATAAGTTGCAGAAAAAAAGCTGCTTCAGGCACAAA